>PVKZ01002047.1:0-272137 GCA_004027375.1 Macroglossus sobrinus
AAGAAAGAAAGAAAGAAAGAAAGAAAGAAAGAAAGAAAGAAAGAAAGAAAGAAAGAAAGAAAGAAAGAAAGAAAGAAAGAAAGAAAGAAAGAAAGAAAGAAAGTTCATGATGGTTAAAGCTGTTCCTTCTGTAATCATGTCTTTTATCCTTAAACAACTGTCATTTATTTCAGCTACTTGTTTACAAATATGATGTTTCCAAATTCAATTTGGATTGTCTTCATTTGCAAAGTTAGGCCAGACCCTGTTTGGTTAATTCATACAAAAGCAATGATTGCATGAAATTTCCTGCTATATTTTCCATCTTAAAAAAAAAAAAAAAGAAATGGGAGGAGGGGGTAGGAGCCAAAGAGATTATCATGACATTATAGAAACAAAAAACACTCACTCCAAATGTAATTTCACAGGCTCTCTGCTGATTTGTTTGCAAAGTCTGCACTAAGGAATCCTGGAGAAGGGTTAGGTGATGATATCAGTGTTCCCTGATAATCCCCCTCAGTAATTATCCCCATTTTTGCCTCAGGGATCTAGAGAAATCAACCCAAAGCAAGTGGGTTATTTTGCAATAATTTTCCAGATAACTGCAGCTGAGTCTATCTGGGCAGAGTAGACAAAAAATACCTATTAGAACAGAAAATGTTGAAGCCATTTGTAAAAATATTACAATCGTTCATTTATGAACAATCTTTAAAGGTAGCCTTTGCATAGGGTGGAGAAAAAAAGGTACCTGAATTATCTTTGGCTTGTTTTTATTATGAAGGAAATGTTACCTTTTAGCATTTCTAAATAAAGTGAACGACAGGGAGACATCCAAAGACTAGGAAGCTCAGCTGATAATGGTAATAACATCAAACATTTACCGAGCACCTATCTGACCTTCACAACAATCCTATGAGGAAAAGCAGGCCTGGAGAGACTGAGTAAGGAGCTCAGGGTCACGTGGCAGATGGCAGAGCCACTCTCCATACCTGTGATCTGCATCTGTCTGACTCCAAAGCCCCTACTAGGCCAGAGAGAAGTACAGAATTTGCAAAACAAAACAATTAGTTTTCTATAAAGTGTTTCTATTGGGTGGGAGAAGGGAGGTGAGAAGATGCAAATAGAATCTTCCTTTGTTCTATAATTATGCACACAGGTGGAAGCTACCAAATAAGCACTCCTATCTCTGTGGAGAGCAAATATCAGGGTTCAGGTTTAAGAAAGCTTACTTAAAGACCTCAGAACCAAAGACCAGCCCACTTCCATCTGCTCTCATTTCAGCAGTCATTGTCTAGAATTCTTCCTGTGTCACTCATGCTGAAGGGGTCAGGTGCTCTGCAAACCATCTCCTAAACTTTCTGCCTTCCCTGGGATCTTACCAAACCTCTTTCCTAGACTTCGGTAGCCCACAATGAGAAATTACTCAATTTATTAAAATGCTAAACTCTCTTGGCTCAGTAATGCTGATCATTTTTCAAAAGGCTGAAAATATATTTAGCAATATTTACCAGTGTCTTACAGCTGAAGTTCTCAAATGTCCCTCCATAGCTGACCCTCCCCACATGTTCTCCATCTCCGTACATAGCACCTCTCAGTTTCTCAAGTCATAATGTATAAGTCATCCTGTTTCTTCCTTTGTCCCTCCTCCTCTGCATCTGACCCACCAGCCACTCCTAAAATCTATCTCCAGATTTTATCACAATTTCTTCCACTCTCCTCATCTCCATCACCACCTCCCAAGTCCAGGCTACTGTCACCTCTCACCTCACAAATGCAATCACCTCCTACTTGGTCTTCACACAGCAGCCAGGGGTATTGTTTTCCATCCACTCTTCAGAAAAACTTTTTTATTTTTAATTATGCAACAAGTATGTAAATGCACTGTGGGAGGCTGAAAATGCCCACCCAAAAGATATCTACGTTTTAACCTTAGACCTGTAAATGTGACTATACGTGGAAAAGGGGTCCTTGCAGATGTAATTAAGGATCGTCAAATGAACTAGATGAGGAGATGATCCTGTATTACCCAAGTGGATTTTAAATACCATCATTAGTGTCCTTAAAAGAGAAAAGCAGAGAAAGAGTAGATAGACACAGAAGAGGAGAAAGTGATGTGACCACGGAGTCAGAGACTGTAGTGATACAGACAAACCAAGAAATGCCGGCAGCCACAAGAAGCTGGAAGAGACAAGGAACAAATTCTCCTTAGACACAGAGCCCGCCAACACCTTGATTTCAGCCTGGTGAAACTGATTTTGGGTTTCTGGCCTCTAGAACTGTGAGAGAATAAATGTATGTGCTTTTTCCACCAAGTTTGTGGTAACTTGTTACAGCAGCCATGGGAAACTAATGCAATGTAAAATTCAAAAATTATAGATAAGGTTTAAATACTTCTTGATCATCCCCTCTACTTCCATCTATTCAGTTTCTCTCTTCTAGGGTACCCACTGTCATAAGTTTGGGGTTTTTATCAGTCTAGTCTTTTTTCTATGCATTTATAGATAGATAGATAGATGTACTAAGGAAAGATGCTAGTTTTAGGTTTTTGCGTCCCCAAAGTTTATGGCTTAATTTGGTCTGCTTTTGAACTTCACATAAATGGAATAGTGCTGTGCATGTTCTCCTGTGGTTTACTTATTTCACTCAACATTATGTTTTTGAGATTTATCCATGTTACAAGTACAGATTCATAGTTCATTTGTTTTCTCTATTGTAGCATATTCCATTGCATGAATACACCACAATGCATTTATCCACTTACATTTCAACGAATCTTAGGAAAGAGTAGTTCCATCATGATATTCCCTACGTGGAGCCCTCCAAGGCTTCCTACTGCAATTTTCTGTGTCAGATTCTTCTCATGACCTACCTTTGCCTCTTCCATCTCATTTCATCTCACTCTCCTTGATTCTCCAGCTTTCTTTTGGTTACTTGAATGCACCAAATTCACTCCTACCTTAGGACACATGTAATTCCCCCTTCATGGAGTTCCATATCCCCAGATATTTGCTTCTCTGACTCCTTTTTATTCAAATCTTCTCAAATCTTTTCTCATCTGTGCAACCTTCCCTGAATACCAAATCCAAATTAGCTGCATCTCCAGTCGTTTGCTCCCACAACCCTTGTTTCATTTTTCTCGGTGCACCTCCTATCTGTATATGCCTGTGTAGTTGCTTCCTGGTCTATTCTGTGTCTCCTTAAATTGAGGGCATGAACCTGTCTTACCCACTACTCTATTCCTAGCAGCTGGAACAGTGCCCACACATGGAACAGAGTGGATATTCAACATACTTTTGTCAGATGGATAAATGAGTTATTGAATAAAGCTGTAAGCAAATTAATATCTTGAGAGATTAAAGCTAACCAATTTTCATTGGCCACTAATTCCTTCAACAGACATTATGCTTATTTTTTAAAAGCCTTGATTTGGTCACAAGTGATAAGAAGACACAGTTTGCTCACTATGACAATTTCCTGTTCGACAGACTTGGTCAGTGAGGTCTGACCCATGAAGTGCGAGAGAATTTATTGAAAGGGGATTTTAACTTCACCTCTAACTGTATACTTTTCTCCTCTTTTCTCCTTGTGTTTTCAAGCAGGGTGGAGTATTTATTCTCAGGGGTGACTAAGCCACTAGACTATTATTAGTGAAGCAGGGGTGCTGGTTACTGCACCAACCAGGCCTCTCCTTAGCCGGGAGGAGAGAATCTACCCAAGCCTGTCTGATTATTTGTGCAAGATTCCAACAGGTAGAGAGGCTATCCCCAACTAGGCCTGCCTCCCAGAGAACAAATCATCAGGGAGATACCAAAGACAAGTTTAGAAACTCAAAAATAAAGCAAAATAAAAAATAAGTTGTTTTACCATTCACTTCCTAAACATTTAGAGCCTCTTACTACATGCTCAATTAATTTGGTTTCAAAACTTATCTAGTTTCAGTTGTAAACATGTAGCATTCATAAGTCCCTCTATACAGTTTATTTTTTAGACCTTAATTATTTCTTCATTCTCTATAGCCAGAAAATAACAATAATTTAAATCTGTGTAGGAGAAAATTATAGTAAATGAATTTAGGGATATTTCATGTTTTCTTTCTCAGCAGTGTTTTTCTGCTTACTTAAAAAAAAGTTCTCAACTATTAGACTTCATCTTTTAACATTAACTTCAAAATCCAAACACCAAATTAACATGACAAAAAAATGAAAGGGAATGGTGTACTTATAAATCATCATTAACTATGAAGGGCTCTTGGGGAGATGATGACTCAGGAGGCTAGGCACAGAAGCAAAACCTCTCAAGTCTAATACATAAGTCTGAAGCCAAATCACAGTGGGTAGCAGCCACTTGCAGGCATGCACTAGGTAGTTGGGTGCACTGAGCAGGTAATGGAGTCTTATGGTGGAGTATCTGCACTGCAAATGAAGGAAGCTGGATTCTAGTCTTTTCAGTACAAATTATACCATGCAGAACAAAAAAGAGGGGTGACCAGAAGCACAATTCAAACAAGTCACCCTGTGTGTAAGAGTTACACTGTAGCTGCCCCTGGGGACTAGACAGAAACTTCCATGAGTCAAGTTGGCCAGGTTAGGACCATACCAATTTAGAGAGCTGATGTCCTTCCAAAGGGGATGGGGCCACCATGACCATATAGGTCTTTGTATTACTAGGCTGTGAGAATTTCCAAAAGAAGTCAGAAATGTAGACGTTTTCTGAAAGTATCGTTCTAATGTTGGCAATATATTTGAACACCTGTTGGAATATTCTGAAGATCATGCCAAATATGTCTGTGGGCTCAATCTGGCTTGTTTGCCATCACTCTGTAACCTCTCATCTGAGAGCAGTGGTCTCAGTGGTACCATCAATTTGATATTTGACATCCACAGTGCCCCACTCTTGTAACAAATATTTTGAAGCATCTTCTTTTCTCTTTTAAAATAAAATTTACAGGTAACATAGCCCACCTATACAACTAATTTAAAAATTTAAATATGTCCTAACTATCATGTAAAAGACAAGTAGATGATGGCTGATGCATGCAAAAAATATATGGATTTCAGTTTGTAACTGCTGGGACACAGCTACCCTGGAAGGTACACACACAAACAAACAAACAAAAAATCATCAGATTCTTGCCTTTCTAGAGCAAATTACTGAGAATGAGTTACTACAAATTCAGAATGATACAGTATGTTGCTTAATCATGTATGTTTCATCTCTGGGAATATCCAGTGGGATATTTATAAGCCATATGGATATAGGATAGTTCTCTGTAGCTTAAGATTGTCTGCATTGCTGCTCCTGCCCACTGACCATTGTGACAACCAAAAGTGCTTACAAAAAATTCCAAAGGTCTCTTGGAGGGTGGTGCCACCCCTGTTAAGAAACAATGACATGAACTGACCAACCAAAGGGATGACCAATAAATTTTAGTTGTCAATTGGCTGTATGGCTTTGGACAGTCTGCTTAACCTCTTTGAGTTTTCATCTATAAAATGGGGGAAACAGTGATACCTACTTCATCAGTATTTCTCTGAAAATTAAATATATTAATAATTGCAAAATGCTTAGATAAATCAAGCCGCAAGCATATGTTAGCTTTCGGTGTCACTATTGGGTTGGTATCAAATGGCAGTTCCTCCAAGTCATCATTCAATATTTTGAAGTAATTGCTAATTCTGAATGTTCTCTAGAATCCTAGAGTTTGTTGAGGAAGCCTGAGGAAAGAAGAAAGTTCTATAGAGATACAAAGCTTCATTCATGACCTTGAAGTTTTCCATCATTTTGCTGACTCTAATTCTACTTAGAAGAAAACCACGAAGATACCACCTTCTCAATTTTTCCCAAGCTGCTTCTGCTTCAGTAGTTTCTGTTTTTACTGTATTAGAAAATATGAAGTAATAATGCTACCATATCGTATGATAAATTGATTTTCCCAACTTGGCTCATGAGGCTCTTTGGGGGAAGGGCACAAGTGTTATTCTTCTATTACTGCATAGTACCTACATGGAACAAAAGACAGTGAGGGCTCTCAACACATGGCAATCACATACTGGTGGAGGTTTCTACTTCTGTCTCTGTCTCTCTGTCTCTCTATGTCTATCTCTGTGTCTGTCTGTCTGTCTGTCTGTCTCTTTCTCTCTCATCTATCTAAACTTGAGGCCCAGGGCTTCTATTTTCTGTCTTCCCCAAGATGTCACACATTCGCTGGAGTTCATATAGACACTTCTGATCTGAGTGCCAGCTGCTATGAGATGGTCATCCTCAATCTCATGCAGTGCCACCTTCATGGTAGTCCCCTTTCTCCATGCTTTTTAGACACTGGCAGAAAACCCAGCACCCTTCATGATTTCCACAAAACTAAGACCACTCTCCCAAAGAATGTGTATGTGTTGGGAATCTTACTGTAGATCTGTAGTAATGTGGGATGTTTGCAACACAGTATTGCAAATAAGGTATATTTTAGTGTTAAACTCCAATTTCTCTTGGAGGATTTAGTCACTCTGGCATGTTGCATGGCTCTCTTCTCTCTTCCCACCTCTAGTTACTTAAAAAAAAAAAAACTTGTATTTTATTTTGCAGAATAAGTCCATTCTCTATAGTCTACACCCCAGGCTGGACTCTGGCCACACCCAAAGCTTCTGCACATCTTGCAATATCTGCTCCAGGTCTCACGCTTTCCAAAGCCCCATTAGGATGAGCTCAGGGAAGGGACACAGTGTCAACATTTCTGACACCCTCTCACAAGGCAGAAGAAGGTTAGAATTTAAAGATGATGCTGGCTTAATATTTTCCCCTTCATTTCAGAGGACATTGGTCACTGAGGCACAATGGCTTGACCTCAGAATATGATCAGAGATTTTTCAGGTTTTCACTTTATTGCGGGATAGTTTAGAAGGTACTCAAGGTCAAACACGTGGTAAGTCCTTATAACATATCAAAGTATTATACAACAATTACCTCTAGATAATAATCCCATGCTTGATTTGTGAACAGAATTTGTCAACCTGAACTGCTGCTACCTGAAGAAGGTGGCTGCTAGTGAGCCAGGCACTGACATTCTGTCTCAAGTTCTTATTTGTCAGAGAGACAGAAGGGATTATAAGAGCTCAATACATTTAGGATTACAAATCATCATGTGATAAAGTATAGAAAAAGACTAAGAGGTATTGAGCATGTTTTAATAAACAGCAGCAAAAATAAAGTCTTATGTCAGGATACTGTTACTTAAAGATGTTTTATATCTCTATATTTATATTCTCAACATTCCTGTTATTTTGTATGAGAAACTTAAATCTACCGAAGTAGGAGCACAAAACTAAGGTAAAATGCAGCAAACACAAATATTGACATTTTCAGTGACGTCACCAACTGAAATACTTTTCTCCTCCAAATCTAGACCCAGTGCCATACCTTGGTTCAGTTAGTATTGCTCTATATATTTTTCTCATATTAATGAACTAGACAAATCTGAAAGAACAAAATACTCTGAACTAGGCCTAAAGCAAAGTGACAGTTCATTTAGTTCAACCCATAGATTTTCACGTTAAGAACAAAAACAAGCCACCAAACAAAAAACATCTCTTCTGACATTGAAATATCTTTCCTCTTGAATAAAGTAAATATCCATATTTTCTCTCACTTAAAGGCTATGATCCAGTGATTAAAGAGCTAAAAGAGGAAATAATTTCCCTGGTCTACAAAAGCTTGATTAACAATAACTTTTTTTTCTCCTCATTCCCCAAAAAGGGAAGGAAAGTAACAACTTTTAAAAATGAATAAATAGACATAATTTAAAGAACTAGACAAAATATGGGGGAAAACATCTCTTCCAGCCCTGTGTTCATTCTTAGAAGCACAAGAGATACTTTATATTTTCTTGGCCATGTTTAAGCCATTCAAGCACTATTGCTATAACTTTTTTTTGTCACTTCATAACCTTTATTTCACAGTTTCAACTTTTAAAAGAATTTTATTCATCACCCCAACTCAAAAACTAGTACACACATTTTTAAGAATGCTGCCACCAAGTGGCAGTCCTGTACAGTCACCTGATTCAAACAGAAAACCTTTGGCTTTGCCTGCTGTTCAGAAGTAGATCTCTACTAACACCTTTCTCTTTATAGACTTATTAGACCTCTTTACAGACTTATTTTCCCACCACTGTTCTGCCAAAAACAGCTACATTTGCAGCCACCTAATAATGTTTTCTTGTCCTCTAAAATAAATTCCTTCAAAATGAAAGTGCTAAGTGGAAACAGAATTGTCTTCTATATTTGGGATACTAACAGCCGTGTTTAAATAGATGATCTCAAAGATTATGTTTTAGAGCAAGTTTTAAAGAAATAAACATCTAAGGTACAACTAAGTACCTTTTCACTAATTCTTAGCTCTACTTTAATCTGATCTGAATTGCTAAACTTGGCATCAAAATCCCCTCTCTGCAATTTGTCCAAAATTTCTGAGTTCCCTCAGATTAAACTAGCCCTCTAGGATTTGCTAACATCCATATATTCACTTTCTGTCTCACTAACAGATATTCTAGGTACCTCATCCAGGCTGCTGGGATGAATTCAGTATTCAAAGCCTCTTCTTTTTCATCACGTGACAGCAGAGTACACAAGCCACCTTCTCTATTTCTCTACAACTACCGGTAGTTAAGTTTCTACTTTATTCATTTTTGTCCCAACATTCCTAATCCACAAGCAGCTATTTGCAATGAGAGCATCTGGCAGAACTTGTTAAAACTAATTTCTATATAGGACTTAATTAGTCACATCAAGCTCTCAACTACCTTAGCAATGTATTCAGATCTTTCGGCCTTATAAAATGTCTCAATGATACTTTTTTAAAAAGCCTCAGAAACTGCTTGATGAAGGCACCTATATCTCTTATGCAGAGCAGGTATCTTTTAAGACAAAAAGTTATGTAAATTTTTGACAGACTTAACTCGGTTTCATGATGGACAGATTTCATAATGCCTTGGGGGTTTATTTTACAATCCATTCAAACTCAAAACAACTTTGTACATAATCTCTAGAATAAAGTGAAAACGGGGTAATTTTTAAAGTAATAATAAATGGGCCACAGAGGTTCTCTCCTTCTAATACAAAATGTCTGAACCTTTCTTTTCCTCTTCTTTTACATTTTCTCCTCCTGCCTTCACATTCTCTCTACCTCCCTTTCCTCCATCTCCCATAAATCTCTCCTTCTAGGTTTCACCTTTTC
This sequence comes from Macroglossus sobrinus, assembly GCA_004027375.1. Lineage (NCBI taxonomy): Eukaryota > Metazoa > Chordata > Mammalia > Chiroptera > Pteropodidae > Macroglossus > Macroglossus sobrinus. The sequence continues at coordinate 9,205 of PVKZ01002047.1, forward strand.
TCAGTGCCTGGCTTTTCCTGCACTTCTGCTGACTGGGCTCACTACCCGGCCTACTTCCAGTCAAACTCCCAGGAGATGAGAACAGCTCCAATGTTCAGCATCTCCTAAAATTTCTGCCTATTCATGGCAATTCCAGTCAGCTCCACTGACAGTCCTGCTCCATGAGAAAAAGTCCATTGAGACACAAGTATATCTTTTTATTGCAAAGGAATAAAGGTTTGATTCACCCACCAACGTTTAAAATTCTCATATTTTACTCTCTCTCCTTCACTGCCATTTCCACAGATCTAAAGGATAGAAAGACTGCCTCTGATTCAAACTCCAATGCCCTGAAGTTTTTTGCCTGTAAAGATAGGAGACTAGACTAGTTGAAATGTAAGGCACTTTCTAGCTTAAAATGAACAGATGTCATCCTTAACAAAATAAATTCAAATAATTTCTGATTAAGAATAATAATACTTAGTAGAATACCATACCATGTATGGGCTGCCTGCTATGTACCAGATACTAATACACTATATAATCATAATAATTAACATTGATTATGTGTCAGCCATGTGCAAAGCTCTTGATATGCCCTCTCTCATTTGCCCCTTTGACATTATGAGACACGAACTGTAGTATTCACTTTCTGTAAATGAGGAAACCAAGGCACAGAGAGAATGAAAAACTTGTTCCAGATCACAGAGCTAGTAAGTGGTACAGACAGGATACAAGCCCAGTCTGTCTGACTCCAGTAGGCAAGGTCTCAATCACTACACTCAGAACAACTCTACAAAGGTGGTATTATTATCACCAACTTGTAGTGAATAAACATTCACACACACGCTGAAGTACCTCCCAGAGAGTACCATCAAGTCATTAAACAGAAACACATGATGGTTCTCACTGTGGTTGGTCCTTAAAACTGAGAGCACCGTGATCATGTATAAATTGGCATCCAAATAGAAATGTTAGGAAAATAGAAATAAGTGTCTTAAGCAAATAGCATATCAACAGAATGTTTTACACAGATTAGGGCTTTATAACAGCAATGTTATAAAAACCATGTTATAATATATATAAAAATGCATTGATGTTAAAATACTATATGTAAAAACAGCCATTAGAAAAGTATCATATTTTTATTTCTAGAGATTCTTTTTACCAATCTGCTTGCTCTTTACTCATATTTTACTTCATCTGATAAAACATATTATTCTATATTCTGGGGCTGATCTTTCTAAAACTTGAAGGGTTTTTTAAGGTCTCATTTTGTTATCTGTTGTTTCTCCTGACTCTTGTTAATGATAGCTTATCTCTTTGTATGTTTAATGACTTTTGACTATAAATAGCTAATTGTCCTTAGTGTTTTACCTGTGGAAAATTTTTCAGGCCTAGGATGAAGGTGGATTTCTCAAGAAGAGATTAGTATTTGCTTTTATCAGTGAATGGAGACATTACCAATACTGGTACCAATAATAGAAAACTTTAAGAAAATTGATCAGCTTGAGATATTTTAGGCCACCCTAAATGGTATAAATTGATGTGAATTTGATCTGCGAAGCTTCATGAGAAATGGCTTATGATTACCAATTTTCAAGAAAGTTTTTTGCCCTTTTAATTTTTTGCCAAGGTTTGAGACAGTTTTCCTTGAGGTCCCCTGAGTAGACAGAGGAATTGTTTATTGTTAATTCACCTTTGCACTGCTGTTGTAGCCCCACAAAGCTCCAGCTTTCGGGAGGGTCTTTTATTAGATTCCCTACCTTGGATAGGCCCTGAGCTTTGTCTTTCAAACCCCAAGCCCCATTTTAAAAATAATGGTCATTTTTACCCAGAAAATGCCTCCATGGCAGTAACTGAGCTCTCACCTCATCCATTGCTATGCCTGGGTATTCCTTACCTTCTTGCAAGCTCATGCACAAATTATAAAAAAGATTTCAATTTTTATTCAGCATATTTAGCTGTTTTCAGCTGAAGATCAGCTCAGGAACTTGCCCATCATTTTACAACAGGGAAAGTTATTTTATGTCATTGAAACACAATTTTCATATGCATAAAATAGATTCAATATTAATAATAAAGTTAAATCCATAACTTATTAAGATTGAATGAGATCTGCAATGTGAAAAACACTTTGAAAATTGTCAGGTCTTACATAAATATTAGCCATAATTGCTATCTCTTCCTTTACTCATTCACAAATATTTATTAAAGGCCTACTATGTGTCAGATGCCATTCTAGATGTAAAAGTCTTAGCAGAGGGAGAGAAAAAAAAGAGAAGAAAAGATAGGGTAAAGAAAAGGGCAAATATAAAGTAACACTATGTTAAAGTTTCTGAGACCCTACCCACATGAGGGAAGCCAAAACCACATATTCTGATTCAACCCCACTGGTCTCCTTCGGCTAGGCAGGACTTGGGTAGACAGCCTGAAAGCATCTTCAAGGCACAGAATGTGTTATGAATCAGGATGTGTAAAACCAGATCAAACCTCTAGTAGGACTAGAGAACAGGCAGAGTGAGAAATTGTTGCTTTTCATCATAATTTTTCTGAACTATCTGATTTCTTACTGTATATATTCATATATATTTCTTTGATGAGAAAGAATAAAAACAATTCCTACAATCATATCTTTGGTCTATGGCTAATCAATTCTAATGAGTAATATGCTCGGATATCGGCAAGAAGGACCTGGGGTCTATGTTGGTCAATGTCTCCTAGAGATGTCCTAGCACTGAAGGCCTTCTACAGGTGTACCTGGGAGATACTGCAAGTTACATTTCCAACTATTGTAATAAAGTGAGTACCACAATAAACCGAATTGTAATCTTTTTGCTAGTGGAGGTTTCTGCCTTCACTTCATAAAAAGTGCAACACCTGTGAAGCACAGTAAAGTGTGCCTGTATAGATATTTGTGAATGAGTAAGTGTGTGAGTGACTAAATGAATGAATGAAATGAAGTCTTGTTAAAAAAGACGGGGAGGGGGCGGTCAGTAGGTATTGGTTAAGACTAGAACGCACACAGTCTACAGGTTATCTATACAGGAATTACAGAAACACTGTCCCTCTGGAATCATACACCCCTGTGCCATGATGGAGGCTCAGTGTACTAAATTTGGACTGAATTTCATCTCCCACTACCCCTCTTGCTAGGTCCTTTTATGCAATGAAAATTCTGCTCAACTGTACAACGCAGATCTGAGTTAAGAGCACAGGTTTGGAACCAGATGCAAGAGTCCAAATTGTATCTCCTTCTCTAACTAACACTATGACCTCAGACAAGCAATTAAGTCTCCAGTTTCCTTGTAAGTAATGTGGAGATTGGAGTACCTGTCAAATAAGCTTGTTATGAGGATCTAATGAGTGAGTGCATGCAATACAGCACTGAGAATATTGCTTTTAGATAGTCATTCATCAATCAATGTTTGCCATATTCCTGCATCATTCGCTTTGGGCACATTTGCAAAATGAATTTCAGTTTTTTAACTTCCAGTGGCTAAAGCACTGAAGCTAGAGACTAAAACTCTTTTCCAAAGACACCTCCACTTACATCAACTTGGAGCAAAGTGACTTGGAGCAGCTCACTTTGCCTTATTGAGAATCAAGTTTCTCTGGCTCTTAAACCAAAATAATAATGTCTCATAGCCTAGCTCTGAAGTTTAAATGAGATCATGTATATAAAAGTATTTTCTTTTCATTGTAATGTACTACATGATCAGAAGGTATTGGAAGTAACTGAACATAAAGCATAAATACGATCCTACTTTTCTCCTATACCCACAAATGTGAGAGGAATTCAGTAGATACTTCTGAATAAAAGAAAAGGAAAGAAAAAAAGAAAAAAAAGAAAGAAAAAGAAGGAAGGAAGGAAGGAAGGAAGGAAGGAAGGAAGGAAAAGAAAGAGAGAGAGAGAGAGAGAGAGAGAAAGCTGTCAATCAGAGAAGGTTTAACTGTTTTTCAAAAGGATTTATGAGTCACCTGCATCAATATTACCTGAAGCAGTTGTTTTTTAAATTCCAGGGGAGTGGGTCACATCAGTAGTTCTCAGCTTTCACTGAACACTGAGCTGACCTGAGGAGCTTTAAAAAATACTGATACCTGTGTCCCACCCTCATAGATCTGAATGGAATTGGTCTGGGAGGTATCTGGGCTTCTAGATTTTTAAAGCTCTCTTGGCTGATTCTAATATGTGGCAATAGCAGTGATTGAGAATCACTGCTCTACTTTAATAAACCTGGGTGGTAAGGCAGACACTGATATTTGACAACCCAAAAGTCATCTCCAGCTCTTCTCCCTTGTCATTCCCCTCCATGAAAGCTGGAAGGAGAAATGACTCATTTTCTCAACTTACACTAAAGTTAGGGGTAACTGTGTGCAGAGTTCTGCTGGGTCAGAAGAAGCGGCTCCTTTAACACTTTTCTCATTCTAATAAAAAGAGACACAAATGTACCAAACACACCTCTTCTCACTCTACCCTCTTCCTGTCTTGAACACTCATGTGTGGCTCGACCCGCCACGAACCATAACAACTAGGCCAACCAAGATGACCCCAGAAAGTGTCAGCCTGTACATTGGAGTCAACTTCAACACTCACCCACCTCTGACCTTCCTGTTATGGGGGGGAAAAAAACTCCTAGTTGATTTAAGCTCCCAAATCCAGCTTTCTGCAGAGTGCAGATGAACACAATCCTAACTGACAGAAAGAGATCCTGTCTCTTTTCTTTTGACCCAACCTTCAGAGAAGACGCTAATATAGTAAATGCTTTTATGGAAAAGTGACTACAAGTTTATTTACAGAGTGAGGACTTTGCCTGGGAAGGAATTTGAAAAGTGGCTTCTTGAAGGTGTGGCCTCCTCTAATTAAAAACTCTCAGAGACTGTCCTACCTGTTGAAATACCCATGATGTAAGAGAGAGAAGGGGCTTTTGTTGACTGATTTTCTGGAAAGTTTTGTTCCTTAATTGTTCCTTTACAGAATTGCACAACATTTAGATGAAGGGTGGGCATGAGAGAAAAAGTACACCCTCCATTCCCAACCTGCCCTCCTCTCCTAACCTTCGGTGGTTGCTCTAGGTGGGGTGCAGGTATACCTCGTTTTATTGCGCTTCACTTCATTACGCTTCACAGATGTTGTGTTTTTTAAAGATGGAAGACAGATACCTTCACCAACAAAAAGATTACAACTCACTTTTCTGCAGTACTTGCTATAATGGGGTGGTCTGGAACTGAACACGTAAGACCTCCGAGGCCTGCTTAGAACTAGGGTTACCCCAGGCTGACTCTGGCAGCTCTTTCTGAACTGCCTGGCAAGAGCTAGCTAGTCCAGTGGCTTCTGCCCTCAGCAGTCTCACCTTCCCACAAAGTCTCTAGGGGCTATCAGCATAGGTGTGTCACTCCTCTAAGCAGCTGACATTGCCTCTAAGATGTTGGTCCTTTCTATCAGGGTACTCTCATGACAACAGAACCTCTCAGTCTCATACTCTTGATAGGAGGCTCCAAATTCCCAAAATATCTATTTAAAAAAGAGAGAGAAAAATAAGAGGAGAGTTCTTCTCCTGGAGCAGGACTCGTAGAGTGTCCAATTATGCCCAGCCCATCATAGACCTCTCCATGGGATGGCAAATGAAAGCAATTGTGCTTATCCCACTGTCAACCCCCTGCCTATAAGTTCTAACCTGTATCTTATGACATTTGTAGTTCTTTCTTGGGCTCTTCACTCCACACTAAAGCAAAAGGTTCCTGGCATTGATTTGGACTATCCAAGCTTCTTTCTCTCCCTCCCTCCCTCCTTCCTTGGGATCTCTATTAGGCTAATCACTCAAAATACTTTATTATCTTGGATTTCCCCTAGTCAAAAAAATGTTTAAAGGTACCCTCATACTCATAACATTCAAAATTTATGAATTGCTATGGAAAACTCTCCATATCGTGAACCTTAAAAACCATCCCATTATCTCCACTACTTTAAGAGAAGCAATGGTACCCTATTGTTTACTTCCTGCTTCTCAAACACAATTTGAAAATCCTAACAAGATTCATAAAGTCAAAATAAAGTGTAGTGTTTGACAAAATTATTTAACTCTTGGGATAATCTGGGGCAGTTGTTTAAGATATAATTTCCCAGGATCTGCTCCAAGAAAACTTGACCCTTAAGCTCTGAAATAAAATTTGAGATTTGATTTTTCACAAGTATAAAGGATGATTTTAATGGCTCGATGAATTTGAGAAATATGATGACTATCTTGTTCTGTTCAAAACCTACCTGTCCTTCCAAATATAACTCATATTTCTTGTCTCTGAGGCCCTCAAATTACTCAAATCCATGGTACTCTTATCTTGTCCTAAACTCACCTTTGTTTGGCACCAGGAAGTCTTTCCTATGGCCCATGTTCCTACTTAACTTCTCACATGTAAGTGTACCTTATCTAATTAACTCCAGCATCTATAAACAGAAGCATGCACCAGAATGACCGGGGAAGTGCTTTCAAAGTACAGATGTCAGGGTGGCTTTGCTCCTGTTGACTTTATCCAGAAAATATAAAGTGATGCCAAGGAAATCATATTTTGAAAAAGCTGTCTGGATGATTCCACTGAGTGTCCACCCCTCTTTTACCCCACCTCACACCACACTTCTTTGAAAATTCTTGCATTGATCACACTCTGAGATCCTTGAGGGCAAGGACAGTGTCCAACATTTCTTCCTAGTTTTCAGATGTCTTCATCGTCTTGACTTTGGAAAAATGAGCATTCAATTAAGATGTATGGATGGTTTAAATGACTAACTAATGATTGACTGAAAAGGGTAAAAAAATGGCTTTAGCAGTGACCAATAATTAATTTTTACTTAATTTATCTTCCTGGTCCATGCAGTCACACTGTACCCATTTGCTACAAATTCTGAAATGTGTGACAAATCTACTCATTCCATATGTTGGAATATAACCACTGATACTCAAAGTCAGTAAGAAGTGACATACACATTAGAAAGATGGACAACCTCTCACTTTTCCCAGAGTACCAAATCAAGGGTCCCCTTACCCATCCCAAATGTTACATACACTGGAAAATGTGGGGTCATATCCAGAGGCACTGTCAATGTGAATGTCCAAGCACCATGGGGCTAGCTCAAGGGCTGCTCTGACATTCTTCAAAGACCTTCTTAACAAGGCTGAATTAGAAGTGCTTTGTCTTACATTAAAATGAGTGTCATCTAGCAAGTAACAAAACCAGCAAATAAAAGTGCACTACAGGGTCAGTCCTAGCAATAAGACAGAATAATATGGCAGCCCAGATGATGCACTCAATAATTCTGACGTCGTAGATAGGTGTGCTGAAAATCTCTTCTCTTCTTGATTGTCAAGGTCTCTCCGTTGCAGCAGTTTCCTGAAATGTAATGTATATCGTTTTAATGTATATTGTTAACAATATAGAGTCAGGCATTAAAACCTTATAGTGATGGATTTGTCATGTTGGTTTTAATTACCCATCAGGGCTTTGAGAAAAAGCAATGTAAGACAGGTAAATTATGATTGACTAAGAGACACTGGTAAGGGTAGTAGGGCTAATTATGACATGCCAGTGAAGGTTCTGGCTGGCAAGGACATGAAAAGGCTGAGAACCAGAAAGAGCTAGGAGAGGGGAGGGAAAGGTGCTAAAAAAAATGTGATTTAAGAGTTGAAGCGACATTAGACTGACTCTAGTTGTCATCATTCCAAAAAGTATTGGAAACATGGATGTGATGTGTTTGAGATTATGAAAGTAGTGTGCTAGGAAACTGTGTGAATCTAATTCCCAGGAGCTAAAAGGCACCAGCCAGCATAAACCTCCAGGTAGAAACAAAGCCTGATTCTTGTTCAGAAACTATTGGTTTAACTCACATACACAGAGCATCCACCACAGATGGGAGTAATGCAGTGGATCTGCTTGCTTCCCTCCAAACTTCTGAATTCACTCCTCTGTAATACTAGGGCACATTTAGTATAAAGAGACCCTCTTATAAATAAACTTTAGTCCTCAGTGGACCCACGTCAACAGTTCAGCCTCTCACTGGGCTGAACGTCACTGAAACTGCTTATGCAGGGGATAAACTGTTTTTTAATACTGACTATTGGAAAATAAGAAATCCTTGAAAGGCTAATGAAATAAAGAAGGAATGAGGAAGGGATAGAGGGGAGACAGAGACAGAAGAATAAAAAAGGAAGAAGAAGAAGGAGATAGAAGGAGGAGAAGGAAGAAAACAAACAGGAAGGAAGAAAGAAGAGAGGGAAAAATAAATTTGTGCTTTAGTCATAGTATTTTCATGATCTTATAAGTCTCCATGGGGAGGTATGGCTTGAGTTGAGTAGAAATTGATAGCAAGAGCCAAGAGACAGAAAGACAAATATGGATGCAGCCTTTCTCATGGCCACTCGAAGGTTCTAGCCTTCAGTGCCTTCTCCAAAATCAAATAGCTTCTCTCTCAGTGTTTATTAGCTTTGTCAGATACTGCCAGGGTACTACCTCTGTCAGCTAGATCTTTAGAGTATATATACTTGGCATCTGCCTTGAGTGCTGGAAATTAATGATTCCAGCAGCATGATTCTGGTTTTAACAGAAACCTGAATCTTCTATGAATCCCAACTTTCCTGTCAAAAAAGGATCCTATGTAAGCTACTATATTTACATAGTTAATCAGGCCTCTTCCAAAAGAGCCAGAGTGAGTTAACGGCTCTATAAATATAAAAAATATGGGCCTCTGAGAGAGAAAAAAATCCTAAGAGATGAAAAAGAATTGAAATTTTTATTATGCTTATTTATATGTACATAAGGGGGTTCTAACTGTGCTAATCTCTCATTGTGCCAATCTCTATAACCCTTACCCTTAAAACAGTCCCTTCACCTTATATTTACTATCATGATTGACCACATATATTTTGAGGTGTAAGTCCTGGAAATTAACAATAGAATTTAAAAAGCAAATTGTGATACCCATTTTATCCAGAAGTTGTGATCCACATACCACACAATGAAGTGGTTCCATGAATATGCTTCAAGGTCATCAGATATGGGTCTGAATCCAGGTTCTGTGGTTAACTAGCTGCATACAGAGAGAAAGTTCTATAAGATGGCTAAACCTCAGTTCTTTATCTGTACAATGATAATAATAAAGAGCTACTTTATAGAGATGTTTTAGGGATTCAATAATTTAAGCAATATTTATTATGATAGTGACTACTAAGTCTTGCCAGGTCTTGGAAGCCCCTGTGGTACACTAGGCCAACAGTCTGAAAGCCTAGTTTCTATGCCCAGGTCTGCCATAAATTAGCCATGTGGCCTTCATTTTGTCCTTTCACCCCTAGGTTTCAGTTTTCCCATCTGTTAAATAAAAGTATTCAACTAGCTCATGCTGGACTAGCTAACTGGAAGTATACTGATTCTTCTGTGAAATATATTCTTTTTCAAAGAAGTAGAGAAAATTGTGATCATCATGGAGAGGGGAAAGTGATGACTCCTGGTAAATCTCAAATAAATATAATCTTGATATTCTTCTTCAAGGCCCAATTAGACATGAGTTAGACACTCCCAAACTTTCCCCAAAGAGATAAGTCTAAACATGGCATATCCAAAATATGTTCTCCATATCCACCTCACCTGCTGGGCCCTTAATAGATGCCCCTACCCCAATTAGTAGTTGCTAAAAATTTAATACAGTACCACCTGACCCCCATTCTCCCATCCCAATGAGTCAAAACCTCCTGCGGAACTGGTTTGGTGAAGCTGCTGGGTGGGGAAGTTCATTCCATCAGTACGAGATAGTTCAAGGAAACCACTCAGGTCTAGCATTAGGTGAAAAGTAAAAGCACTTAATAAAAGAACATGATTTGAACAGAATTTCAAAACTGACACAAACATCATATTTCTCAATGATGAGAAAAGGATGAAAGCAGAATCTCACTGGGTGTGGTACAATAAGGTGGTAGAAACAGATACTTTCTCTGAGGCTAAGAGCTCTAGAAAGCTGATACTGCTTTCTAGTGGATTCTTACAGTGGATTCTTCAGACCTGAAGTGTAGATTCTCAGTAGATGCTTACCAGCTATTCTCAGTATAGCTCTCCCTATAAAAAGTGTGCAAGATGAGATAGTTCAGAAGAGACAATTTTGAAAGCACTCAAGAAAATTGTTATGAAAGTGTACCTTGATATGTATTCTTGTTTTAACCTTCCTGAGCATATTAAATGAGAGATCAGAAACTAGCAAGTAATTTACACATTAATCTGTCCAAATTCCTGCTTCCCTATAGGCAAAATCTCACCCTCGATTACACATAAAGAACTAAAACCATGAAAACATTAAACTGAAGATATATGGTCACACTTGCAGTTAATAATGAATAGTGGAGGGAGTAGAAGGTACTAGGGTTGATGTCTTATAAGGGCTCTTAATTTCTGCAGAATTCTTGTAATCATTTTGGTAATTGCCTGAAAGAATTAGTATCAGTTTAGTTCTTCTGGGCACTAGCCAGGATCAGTGCTTCTCAAACCTGGGTATGCATCAGGTCACCTGAAGAAGCTGTGAAAATGCAGATTGATGGATCCCAACCACAAAGATTCTGACTCAGGTCTGAGGTGGGGCTTGAGAATTTGTAATTCTAACAATTTCCCAGATGCTGCTGCTGCAGCAGATCTGAAGTCTAAATAATTTCTTGAAGTCTGTTTCATTAGATCATTTCTTGGGGTCTGATCTTTGTATCTGGTGGCTGCATCGGTCCAACTTACTCCAACCAGGACAGAGAGGAGACAACTTCCCACGCATGTGATATCAATTCTGTGGCCAGTAGGAAGCGGTCCATGGCATGTTGGTATAAGCAGAGCCAAGGAATTGATTCAATTCAAACACAACAGCAAAGAAGGGGAAATTATGTATGTGTTTATCAGCTTTCAGAACTCCAAGAAATCTATAGACTAGCTTTGCCTCAACCCTATGCTGAACCTTATGGGGCTGCGGTAGGTACTATGCATATCTTAGAAATAATACATGGTTTCTATAAATGTCTCCCTCCTTTCCTCCTTCCCTCACTCCCTTTTTTCCTTATGGAATCATTTAATGAAAAATTTAAAAACAAACTAAATTAAATTGACAAAATACACATTGGCACACATATCAAGGCTATTTCCTTCGAAGGCCACCCTTCTGCTTTTTGAGCTTTTTCCTAATGTAAAGAAATGGAGGTCCATCTTAGAAGTTTCCCAGCATCTTTTACAGGGATAAACTCCTGTTGGTCAGGCCCTGACTCAACTCCGTCATTAAGGAGGACTTTAGAGTCTGGCCAGCACAAAGACAAGGATAGCAATAAAAGGCAGGGTAGGGGGAATCATCCATCTCACTGTCAATGGCATGCATCACTCCTATGCTTCAAGCCCTATATACACACATCATTTTGCGTGATTTATGGCCCTAATTAGATCCCAGTGGCAGTATTCCATCAGCTAACAATGCATATCCTAATCACCTTTTCCTCATAGAAATGATTTCCTTAACTTTGCATGCATAACTTCACAGCTTTTATTTTAAAAACTCATGTTAACAGCTTTCCTGTGGTAACCAGTAGGGGTGCTATGATAAGGATCTAATTTGCTGTAAAAATGACTCATTTGTCAAATAAGCATTAAAATAATTGTTCCCCTTTTGACTGTTACCCTGCTGTTTCCAGTCATTTTCCAAAACTAAATTATTTACTCATTTGAAAGTTCAGCTGTGCATATTTTAATTGATATTTCCTCATAGGACTCATATTGTTAATGACAATAATTAACCCGAAAAGGCTGCTAAATAATTATGCTGGAAAGATAGGAAGTATTTGCACAGAAAGTAAAATCAGCATTTGAAAAACTATCAAAATAAAAAACTTTCATATTTTATGGTAAAGCACAGTAATAATTCATAATCAAATTAAAGAGAGGAAGGGAAAATGTAGATTATATGATTTGATGCAGAATACTTTATGTTTTCAATATAGAAAAGTAGTGTGGCTAACAAAATTACTCTCATCTCAGTAAGCTCCCAATATTGCTATTCTAGCTGGCAATATAAATTGTTCTCCAGCATTTAGCACAGCTTAGAATGGGAGCAAACTAGCTCTTAATAGTAATACCTAACACATATTCCCTGCCTCTCTGTTAGATAAATCTCCCTGTTATGGGTTCAACAAGTTCCACATACTTCCGACAGAGATATAAGCACTAGACAGATTGTACCCCCCAAGAAGGCAGCTGCCTCTCAACTTGCCAGAAAGTTCTCAGCAGAAGTGGCAAGTCCTTATTTCCTGAGACCCAAAGAGAGTAGAATCCAAAAAGAGCTACTGTCACTGGCACCTTGTCAAATTAGACTAATAAGGAACCACCAAGAGTCTTAGACTTGTTAATATGCAGTCTTCCCTGTCAAGTCTATCAGGCCTTTAGTCCCTAGAATCCTACAAGGCTGACATTCACATGGAGCTGGCTGGCAACCACTTACCCAAGTGGACAGTTAGAACTTCTATATTCCTAGGAGTCTTAAAAGAGGTCAGGACAAGGCTATGCATGTTTCACAAATGCTTCTGAACTAAAGCAGAGAACAGTTTTATAAAGCCACAGAAGTGCTAGGATTTCAGTCTCCACTGGTATATTGGTATATGCTTCTCATATGGCAAGAGCAAACTGGACATCAAAAAATGCCTTTGCCATTGCTTCAATACCCTTTATTTTTGCCTTATAGTTGATACCACTGGTAGCATAATAATGGTGTAATAAAAGTGATGATAATACTTGGTATTTATATAGTTCTGTTTATCTTTGTGCACAGGTGCAAAGACTAATGCTAATGAGAGGCAGAAGAATAACTTATGAATACACAGCCATGCGCAACTTCCACAAATATCTCATGCAAGCACTGAATACTTGGAATAAATGGATAGGTGAATATGGTGCTAATTATGCTGCCATTAAATAAAATTGCAACTTGCATAAAGAACAAGATTTAATTTTAATATATATCTAGATTGTTCATTTGTCATTATCTGTATCACTTCTTCAATGATTATTCTTTTCATAAACATTAATTTAACAGCTACTCTGTCCTTAGCACTGGCAATATAGTGGCCAACAGGACAGACAGAGGCCCTACCTTCAGGTTGCTTATATTCTGGTAGTTAAACCAAAAAGTATAGGAAAATTTATTTCTAGTCAAGATGGTGAAGAGTAATAATACTTACGATGCAGTCCCTCTCTCCAAATCTGTAGAAATAACAAAGTCATTAATGAGCTCAATAGATAAACATTCCTGAACTAGAAATGCAAAGAGGTGAGCTTGGCTAGAGCAACTAGTCAACTGGGCTTCAGGCCTGGAAGCAAACATGGAAGCCAAGAGTTTAGTTCCATATAAAATGAGAGGTTGACATTAGGGACTGAGCTGAGGCTCCCTACTGATGAAATAAAACTGAGAGTGGGTGTGAGAGACTACTGCCCTATTTTGCCTAGCTCTATGAGTGTGAATCTAAGGAGCAATGTAGAGGCATATTTGGCTTTACAAACAAGAACTGAGCTAAGACATCTTCTGACTCAGTTGCCTACACCTGCCACATTCCCAATATCATCTTAAGGAGGAGTACAGCATATTATTAATATAAGATCTGACCCTGAACTTGGGGCTGAGGGAGCAAAGGGTCAGACAAAGGCAACCACAAACCCACTAGACAAGGAAAGGTAATCACTGAGAGACAGAAATATAGTTGGGAGAAACCACTCATAATGAGCCTATATTACTAAATTCCAAAAAATGAGATAGTGTAATGCTAAGAAAACCATGGAAAATCAGCACTAGAAATTCATGCCACATAAAATTGATTTATAAAACAGCATAATGAAGATTTTTAAAATAAGTATATTTAAGGTATTCAATTGAAAATAAAATAATAGCCTTTGTTTAAAGAGAGCAAAAGAATAGGCATAAACAAGGGAACATTTGAGTCTGAAAAAGAACAAATTAGAAATACTAGAAATAAAAATAAAGTCATTAAAATTATAAAGGAAACTACATAGACAAGTTAAAATCTAGACTGAACACAATCAAGAGCAGGATTCTAGAACAAGAATATATTATTTAGGAATCTGTCCACAGTAAAGCACAGAGAGAACAAGGCAACAACATGAACACACAGCTAAGGGATACTGGTTACAGATCAAGGTGCTCTAACACAGGGGTCAGCAAACTATGACCCACAGGCCAAATCCAGTTCTCTGCCTGTTTTTGTACACCATGTGAGCCAAGAGTGCTTTTTCAACTTTTGATGGTTGGAAAAAAAAATAAAAGAACAACATTTTATGACACGTCAAAGTTTTATGAAAATTTAGATTTCAGAATCTATAAATGAAGCTTTTTGTAAAACAACCATACTCATCTGTTCACCTATTATTTACGACTGTTTTCAGATTACTGTGGTAAAACTGAGTTACGGCAAGAACAGAATGTCTGCACAGCCTACTTATGTTCACTATCTGGCCTTTTATAAAAAAGGTTGTGAATCCCAGCTCTAGCATCTCAGTTTAAGAAAGAAAAGAGGAAATGGCATAGAAGTTATATTTGAAGAGACAATAAGTCAGAGTTTTCCAGAATTAAAGAAAGCCTTGGTAGTGACAGAGATTTAATACTCTGCTTCTTAACTGTTCCTTATTTTAAGAATATTGATGGGCATTTGTTGGGCCATCACTGAGTTTTACAATCTAAGGTTCAGAGCCAGTTGTACTATTTCATTGAACTGACCAATTAATTAGACACATCATCAATTCAGTCAAGTTTTTACTTGGTGTATGTGATAAAATGATAAGGAGCCCAGGGAGTTTAAGATGCATTCAAGAGAGTGGTCAAAAACGGACTATGGAACCAGGATGAGTAGGGCACCAGAGTCTAGAGAGTAGCTATCAGAGTAGTAGAAGCTGAAATTAGGAACTGAAGTGATAAAGGAACTGAGTGGCCAGGGTATTACTGGATCATCATGTGGATCATGTTTTCACCTGAATGATGAAAACTCTCAATGTAAGGATAGAGAAGAAGATTGAGGCAGATGCCAGAGTCTTTAGGAGAATGATGCAATAAGGAGAGGCAGAGGGCAATATAAAGGCTGGCATAAGCCTCAAAGGAGGAATAGTGGTTATATAGATAGATAAATATAGATGATATAGATATAGATATAGATATGGATATGGATATAGATAGATAGATGATATAGATATAGATAGATATAGATAGATATAGATATAGATATAGATATAGATATAGATATAGATATAGATATAGATATAGATATAGATATAGATATAGATATAGATATAGATATAGATATAGATAGATATATAGATATAGATATAGATATATAGATATAGATATATAAAATAGTGGCAAGCTCAAAATCAAAATGTGACCCTGAAGGCATCAAAGAGATGTTAATGGTACCTCCCAGATCAAAGTCATGTCACATGGGGTAGTGAAAACCAGGTACAGAAGGAGCCACATGTTCAGAGAAAAGTCAGGTTTTTAGCTAAGTAGGAAGTGATTGATGGTTTATAAAAGAGATTCAGATGCAGAAGGAAAAATTTATCCCAAAAGGGAGATTCTAGGAGGCAAAGTAGAAAAGTTTGAAAGGGAGGAAACTCTAGAGAGGTTGAGTCATTTCAGTTTATATCATTTATTCATTCAACAAATGGTTATAGTGCCTTCCAAGTGTCATGCCATGAGTTTGGTGCTGAGGATGCATAAACAGAAAAGATGTAGATTCTCTCTCCAAGGCACGATTCATCCTTTTATCATAAGCTACATTGGAGATCCTTCAGAGTAGTCTCCCCATGACGTCATGGTGGATACAAAGACTTCTGGGAGGCTTTCTAGTGACTGCAGTTCACTGCCACTTTTCTGAACAAAGACTTAAGATGGTGGAGGTGCTGCCTTCATTAGTCTCCTACAATGGTTCTAGGGCAATCGGACAAAGTAGCACAATCTTCTGACAACTTTATGTATAAATGCAAGAGAAGTAGAAAATCCCACACAAGGTGTTCCAAAATCTGTCTTTACCAAATTCTTTTTCTAAGGTGCCAATAATGAGCAGAGTGAAGAAGCACGAACTTCACCATTGAAGGAGTAAAAGTGCTCCGTTTGTGGGACCACCTCTTTCACCAGATTAAAAGTTCCTCAGAAGCAGCAGTTGTATCTTATTTTTTCTGTACCTAAGTGCACTTAGCACAGTGCCTGGAACACAGTAGATATTCAATAAGCATGTTTTGAGTTGAAATGAACCTGACATTTGTATGATATTTAACAGTTGACCAAGTAGCTTCACTTTAATTATCTCAGTGTTATAAAAACCTTGCAAGGTAATCATTCTCATAGCTCTACTTTCTTGAATGCTACCAACCAATTAGAATCAACCTAATTATTTCCCTCACTTTACAGGTGAGAAACACGAGATACAAAAGTTAAGTGACTTTGTTGCGTGATACAACTAAGCTACTAGTGGAGAAAGAACTAGAACTCATCAAATCCTGGGCAGCTTCTGTCATAAAATGTTGTAGTCCACAAGGAATTAATTCCTTGGTTGTCAGTAAGTGTGAGAAACAAGTAATAATTATGTTGTATGTTATAATAGCACTGATAATATAGCAATGATAATATATTCCTCACCTTCTTTATCACCATCACTTGTTGCCCTTCTATCTTATACCAGGCTTTAACTATACGATCTCCAATATAAAAACCTGTAAGATACCTATCATTATCCCATTTAATAGATGAAGAAACTGATAATCAGAGAGGCTAATTGATTCACCTGAAGTCACAGAGGAACGAAGAGGCATATTCTCATGGCTCCAAATTTAAGTCTGTCTGTGGCCAAAGTCAATTTTTTTCTGCTACTTCATTCTGCCTCACAAATCATCCCAAGTCATCCCCTGAATGCTGTCTTGCCTAAATTTCATTCTATGTGTTCTGAAACTCATGGCCAGAAAGAATTTTGGCAGTTTTGTGATAGAAGTGCTGAAAGTCAACCATACTTACTGACCACTATTCATTATTGAGTGAGAAGTAAATAAGAAAGTGAGGGAAAACAACAAAAAAAGATATTCCTTCATTATTTCTGCCTTTCACTAGATATTCAGTGAGTTTTCACTTTGTACTGGCCCATGTTCTAAGCACTGGGGACAAAGAAGGGAATGCAGCAGACAAAAATCCCCATCTACATGGAACATCTATCCCAGCAAGTCCTTGTCTTCTGTCGTCCATAATCTGGTCAGGAGAACTCCTCCACTCATACAGAGATGTTCTTGCCTCTGCAAAGGAAACTCATGCTCTCGGGTCCCCAGGTCCTGAGAAGAGGTTTGCCATCTTGTAATCTGATCCTTCACAAAGGTGTCCAGGGACTGGATTTTACAGGGCTACAAAATTGTACCCGCACAGCCACTTGAGAGAATTTGCAGCCATCATTCCCATTAGTCATAGGGTTGTGCACATGAGTAAAGAAAGTAGATGGTGAGCGATCCTCAAAACACTAAGGCTGAACCACACGTGCTCAGAAGATCCACTACTCTACCAACCTCAGCCTCAAGTTTACTGTGTGCTGAACTAAGGGTTATGTTGAGTTTGTGCCTCTCAACCTCAGTCATCAGAAAGGGTTGTTTCCTTTTAGAAGGTTTTTGTAATACTGCCCACTCCTCCTCTCACAAGGCAGTCCTCCTCATTGCCAAGCCTATTTTTATGGTCTGTCTCCAAAACAAGTGCAAAATAGTGTTGGCCTCAGATGAGCTGTCCTCTCTGGCCACTAGAACACCATCTGCAAGCTGAGTGGGAACAGTAAACACTGTAGGTTAAGTAACTCATTACTAATATTTTCCTTGAGCTCTGAAACTTTTTAAACAAACAACAACAACAATTGTATCATAATAACCTTCCAGAGGTTAAGAGCTGGCAGGTGGTCCAGCTTGGTTGAAATGCAAACCAGACAGCTGTTTGATTAAAAACTGTTGATTCTTATGAATATCTGGGGAAAATTTCTTGTCAGAAAAAAAAGGGTCTTCTTTTAAAAATCCCTAATGAAACAACACATAAATGTCAAAATGACAAAAATAAGGAAGTGTGTCATAGACTAAGCATTTTAATGTCTTTTCTGGCTTCCTCCACAGTGTATTCTGGATCTAGCCACATTTAATGGCACAGTCTTAAAGAGGTGGTACACAGCATGAATTTTTATGACCCAAATAAAACTTGAAGAGGGTCACTTTCTCTGCCATAGTCAGTGTCCTCTGCAGATGTGGAGAAAGCTCACATTTCAAACCAGCCACTCACCCCAGCATTTTACCTGGACCTGGAGACTATGGAGAATGCACACGTGAAGATGTAAGAAAATCCCAAGGTGTGTAGCATTATCCTGTATGTCTCCAAGTCATTAAGACATTGCAGGGATTCTCTAGGGAAGCTTTTGCAAAACTAGAGAACATTCCAAAGGCTGATAAAATGGTTTGAAAATGGTAGATGAAAAGTTTCTAATCAAAACCTTACCTTAGCACCACACAGCCCCACAGATTGATGGTTATGACCGTTTTCTCCCTTGATGATAAAATGGGGGAAAGGAAATCACTCCCTAAATCAGGATTTAATTATTGGTCTATTTCATTACAATCAGAAACATTTCAGAAAGCTCAGAAAAGAAAACAAAGTGGAACCATTTTATACTGAAATTTGCAGCAAGTGGTAAAATGCAAAAACCTTAGGAATCCAAGGAGAAGCAGCTATGCAATAGCAATCACCTTTTTATTTTTAATAAAAGAGATATCAGGAACAAAATTGAAAAGTGTAATAGAGAGAATCTCACAGCTCTAATTTAGTTGAGCAATAAGTTAGCAGAAAGGTGAGATCACAGAGTGTAGGGGCTGGGGAGAAAGCTTTTTGGTTCAACAGATGTTTGAAGGGATTTTCTGACATGACCATATAAGCAAAAGGTGGCCATGAGCTAAATTTCCAAAAGGATGGGTAGCAAAAAAGAAAAAAGAGGGGAGCACACCAAGATGCTTATGAGGCCTTTGACACTTTCTGTTAGTTTGAAGAAAGAAGAATATGAGGCTAATAATGTTTCATCCTGATAAAATAGAGTCCAAAGCCTTTTGGGAGCTTCTTATACCATACTAAAAATAGACCACAACTGCTTCATAATTCCTAGAGGCTCTGAAGGTGAGACAAAAGTAATTCAATAAACATTTATTGTGGGTCAACATACAGTGTATAGTCTGCTAGGTAATATGGAGCTACAAAAATCAGGACATTTTTGTCCTCAAAGAGCTTTCTATCCCCAAAGAAAGAAAACTACCTGACTAACTAACTAGAAGATAAAACATAAAGGCATAAAGATTCTTTCTCTGTACTTCATTAGCACGTCTGTTATATTTACATTTATTATTTAATTAAGGAGCTTCAAAAAATTCCACATGGGAGAGACTTTGAAAGTTTGAGGTAGATGTCAATCATGAAGCTTAACTCCAGAATAAGCTAAGAAGCATAAGTACAGAGAGTAAAAACTGATACTGAATTTACCTAGTCACTGCACATTTCTTATGTTGCTCCTATTCTTTTTAAAACACTAAATATAAGTAATTAATGCCTCTATACATATTTTTTATTTTAGCGTTTTTATTTTTAAACATTCATATGGCTTTCTGTCAGTAACCTAGAAATAAGCTACTGCAGGTATGTCAGCTAGCTATAATTATTGACAATGTAGCCTACCTTAAGAGAGTTATGCCCCGTGATTCCCATCCTACACGTGCAATAAAAACGTACAGTTCAGGCTCTCAAGCCTCGTTGGTACACAACAATGATATCTGCATATTTGGCATTCCCTTTCAGTACCTTCCTCATACAGTCTAGTGAGCACCCGGCTCCATACTGTTGTTTGATTGTTTTGTCTTTTCTACTCTCACTGCCTTCAACTCTTCCCACCACATGGTTTACCTCCCTCTCCATCAGGGCCATGTTCTTATTGAGAACTGTTTATTCTTGAGATTGGAAAGATTTCAAGGAAAGTTCTGCTGCTGACTCAAGTAAATGTACCTGTATTAGTTTTCTAAGATTGCCATAACACATAACCACAGATTGGTGGCTTCAACAATAGAAACTTATTTTTTCACAATTATGAAGCTAAGAGTCTAAGATCAAGGTTTTGGCAGGACTGGTTTCTTTTTTCCTTGATTTGTAGATGGCCATCTTCTTTCTGAGTCCTTACATGGTCTTTCTTCTATGTGTGTCTTTTTCTTTCTAAGGACACCAGTCATATTGGATTTTCACTTGAAATGCCTTATCTTCAAATACAGCCACATTCTGAGGTAGTATGGGTAAAACTTTGATATATGAATTTGCGGGAGGATACAATTTAGCCCTTTACAAGACTCAAGTCATGAAATTTCTCTGATTATCCATTTTCATCTCTGCAGAAAGTGAGAGTCTTTGGAAGATGTCAGTTCTACAAGACAATGGATACAGACAGTTGCACTCCTACAGCCCGTCGCCTGGCTACTTCCTATGGGTATCACCAGCCTGTCTCAGGGCCTGATGTCATTCATCATCAAATAAGGCATGACAGTTACCACTCAATATCAGTGAAGGAGTTGAGATGCAGAATGGCTAAGTGATCTGATTAAATCTTTTCAGTTAGTTGAAAAAGGAGGGAGTTTTCTGACTTCTGATACAGAGTCATACATAAATGGGTAGAAGTAAGCTAATGTGTCATCTTTCAGGTTTTAAAAAATGAATTTTAACATCAATTTCCTAGCTATAATTAACTCCATGATAAGTCATCTAGCTATAAACTCAAGATTTTTTTTCCCAAATATCTTTTTCTTTTACCCATCCCTCTCCCCTCTCCATTTCGGCAACCATCAGCTTTTTCTCTGTATCTATGGGTCTGTTTCTGTTTCATTTTGTTTATTCATTTGTTTTGTGTTAGATTCCACATCTAGTTTAAATCATACAGCATTTGTCATTCTTTGCCTTATTTCACTTAGCACAGAACTCTCTAAGTCCATCCAGGTTATTGAAAATGGCAAGATTATTTTGGCTATTGCTAATAATGCTGTAATAAACATAGTGGTGGATATATATCTTTTCAAATTAGTGGGGTTTTTGTTCTTTTGGATAAATACCCAGAAGTGGTATTGCTGGGTCATATGACAGTTCTATTTTAAATTTTTTGAGAATTCTCCATACTGTTTTCCATAGTGCCTGCACCAATTTAAAATCCCACCAATAGCATATGAGGGTTTCTTTTTCTCCACATTCTAGTCTGCATTTGTTACTTGCTGATTTTTTGACAGCTGTGAGGCGGAATCTCACTGTGGTTTCAATTTACATTTCACTGATAATTAGTGATGTTGAGCATCTTTTTATATGTCTGTTGGCCACTTGTATATTTTCTTTGAAGATATGTCTATTCACATCCTCTGTCCATTTTTTAATTAAATTGTTTGGGTTTTTTGTATGGGTTCCTCATATATTTTGGATATTAATCTCTTACTGGATACGTCATTTTCAAATATCTGCTCATGTTCAGTAGGTTGTCTTTTCATTTGTTGATGCTTTCAGTTTAAAATTTTTATTTTTGTAGTTATTTTTTCTATTAAAGTGTATTCCACTGGGGTTATCTAATCAAATCACTCTGTTAAAAAGTTTAGCTAATGTTTTGGTGAAACAGGACATTTTGACACGATCATTTCAAAACAACTCAAACTGTTGAAGCATTGTCTTTATTAGCAATATTTGCAACAGAAACCATATATCCTCACCCTATCTCTGAGCCACACCCCCAACAGGATTAGAGGTGGGGTGAGGCTCAGAAATGAGGTGTGTTCATTGTATACACTATATAAAACAAAACAAAACAAAACAATTTCTTAAGAGGAAATGTTATGTTCTTTCATTTTTTTTTCAAAGTGCAAATTCTCCTAAGAGGAACAATAATCCAAGCTATTACTAGCAATTTTCCCTTTCATATTAATAGGCTCTGATAGGAACAGAGGAAGACATTTGAAGTTAATACCTAACCACAGAAAGAATACTAAAAGAAGAATGTGGAGAAAAAGGAGCAGAGTATGAAGATCCTCAGATTTTAATTAAAAAATCTTTCCTTCATCCTACTTTTCCCAAGGGTCACCCCTTATAAGGCAATCAGATAGAAGAGTAGGAGAGATTTCATGGTAGTCAGCATCCTTAAGCCTCTTTTAAATCATCAAATTGCTTTTGAGAGGCATGACTTCTCTTCTCATGGGCCCATTTCTTTTTCTTTCTCTTTTTATCCTCCCCTTCTCCCCTCTATTTTTCGAGCCAGGGGTTGGCAAACTATAACCAAGGGCCAATCCCAACTGCCACCTTCTTTTATAAATAAAGTTTTATTGGAAGACAGCCAAGCCTATTTGTTTATGTGTTATCAATAGTGGCTTTTATATGCTCCAATGGTAAATCTAAATAGTTGAGAAAGAGGCTGTATGAACCTAAAATATGTATCATCTGTCTCTTTACAGGATAAGTTTGCCAACGCCTACTCTAAGCTATGGAACTCTAACTTCAGCCTTTCTGAGCTCAAAAGATCGCTAAGTTTTAATCTAAACTTGCCAATGAGAATAAATTCACTATGTAAACAGGGCAGAATATGGATTCTAGAAATTGAACTAAACTCAGGTTCAAGAGTGGTGCCTGCTGGGAGTGATCCAGAGTCACAGGTTCAATTTGCAATTTTTTGAGAATTCTGAAATGGCCTAAAACTTTTCTTTTAGGCATAACATAACCAGAATGACCCAGATATCTCAATTAAGGATAATAATGACTCCTATCATTATATACTTTTCATGTGCTAGGCACCATGCTATATACTTTGCAAGTAATCATCTTCTTTAATTCTTATATCAATCTTAGGAGGTGGGCACTATGATTATCTACATTTTATAGATGAGAAAACAGACTTAGAACAAGTAAGAAACTTGTCCAGAAGAGTAATGGAACTGAAATGCAAACCGAAGCCTTCTCAAACAGAATCCAGTCTTTAAAACCACTAAGCAATGCTATCCTTAGCCAGAACACTGAAGTCTGCCATAGTCTCAAGTCTAGAATCTGAAGGGATCCTGAGAAAGGGCTGATCTTTCTTGCTTGGGCTCAGACTGCCTAGAAAGAAACTGCTGTGAAAGACATAGGAAGGAGAGAAATCTGTCACCAAAATCCTGAGGTAACTTCTTTTATTAAAGAGACTTCTAGTTAAATATGGAAGCCTGACCACAGACATGTAACCTTCCTTCCTCCTGAGTCCCCACTAAAACAATGATAAAAGAATAAAAAGAATGTAAGTTTTCAAGGACAAGGAAGCAGGAAAGAAGATATCAGCAGATCATAAATGTAATACATTTTATAAGGAAACTTTATTAAGAAGGAGTGGTGACCAATCTAGCTAAGCAGAAAAAGTCAGAAGCATAAGTCCCTGCAAAGAGAGCTACCACAGTGGGAAGACAATGATGATCCTCTATAGAATCCCTAAGAAGCATAGGAACTAACAGTGCTGGATATTGCACAAAGCAGGAGTCAGGCTCAAGTATAAAACAAATTTGGGAGTGGGACATAAAAGTCTGCAATATAAAGTGGTGATCTCCCTAAATTTCTTTCCTCATACCACATAATCCCCAGGCAGGAGACTGTAAATGTATCTTTTTAAAAGGAATAAACTAAAGAGGTTTTATTCATAAGGATGGGGTAGGACAAAGAAGTAAAAATTAGAGGATTAAAGAAACTTTTGGGGCCAGTCGACTAGACTACTTTACTTGTCCTGTCTGAAGAACTCTTACAGTCAAGTGTATGTCTCATCCTCAGAACTCCCACTGACAGATTCTTTGCTGGAGATGGTAGCCCAGACTTTCATATGATGACATGTGGGGTATTCTCCAAGGAAAATATTATTTTTTGTGCAATAATGTTACAGTGAAGCCCACTGGTTAACAGGCCCACAAAGCTTTCAATCAGCACATTTTTAAATAAGAACAGATATTCAAGGATTACCAGATTTGAGGAAAGCTCCAAAATAAAACACATAAGAACAAAACAAGAGAAAAGAAGGGACCGAAATGAAAAATAGATAATGTAGAAACAAAACAAAGTTTCATAAACTATAATTAACATCCTCAGAGAGATAAGACATGTTATATTAGTAAAAACAATTAGATACTATAGTTGAAGAACAATCAGAGAAAAAGATGAGTTCTTAAAAACTAAATAATGATAGATAAAGCTTTTTCAAAGAATCAGTACATCTGGAAGATAAAATCATATAAACCTCCTAAAATAATATTAAAAAAGATGAAGTAATGGCAAATAGGAGAAACACAGAGACATTGAAGACAAACTTGGTTAATCCAATATCTAATTTATAAAAGTAATATAAAAGAAAGCAAAAAAATGGTGATAAAAATTATCAAATAGATACTATAAAAAAATTTTTTTTAAAAAATTATGAATCTTCAGGAGCCCCACACTCTTAGAACCCCAGGTGAACATGAACTATACAGAAAAAAAAAGTTATTTTTAAAAGCACATTATTGTTAAATTTCAGAATAAAAGCAAGCTGAAAAATTCTAAAAAGATTCCACTCAAAAAATCCAAGTTGCATGCAAAGGTATAAGAATCAGAAGGACATAAGACTTCTCAACAGCAATAAAATACAAAATGACAATGGAATGAGTCCTTCAAAATTCTTAGAAGTGATTTCCAACCCTAATTTTTTTATGCAGCCAAACTAAAAATCAGTTGGAAGAAAAAGGAGGAAAGACGACTATGAAAGAGCTATAACTGCATTTTAAAGTTCTCTCTATGCTTTTTTTAGGAAGGGAATAAACTAAGAAGCAGAAATTTTTAATGAGATCTCGAAGTAGGAGATCTAATCTAAAAGAATGGCAAAAGAAAGTCTCTGATATGGTGGCTGTGCAATAGCTGTGCAGAAGGGCTCTAATTTTTCTTAAATGAAATTGATTAAATGATAAATTTAAACTTTTGGGGTCAACAAATAATTGAGAGATGTATAATAGATCTGGCAGACCAGTTGAAAAAAATTAAAATTCAGCGATAATCTTAAATGCTTTAAGCTAAATATTTTTTAGCTCTCTGACTTTCAGATATGTGGTAGAATTGCTCTTTAAAGGTATCTTATGGTTGGTGGAGCCAATTACTACTTCGGGCCAAACGAATTGTAAGGAAAAATGATGTGCATCAAATCTGTGCCAGAGCGTTTAAATGACAGTTTGTTACCCTCCAGAGTACTTTTCTTTTTGGATGGAAACTGACTAAGTTCAAGACAGTGGTTGCCCCAAGAGGCTAGGACCCTTAGTGACTATAATGAGTAGAATCCCTCCCCAACCTCTTTTGTCAACCCATAGTAGACATACAACATTAACAAGCAAAAAAAAAACTCTGCTGAGCCACTAGAATGTTGGGGTTGTTACTCAACAAAATCTAGCTCATTCTGAACAAGTACATAAAAAATTCATACATGTGTAAAATTAGGGCAATTATCAGAATCATAGTGTACTACTAATTCTACAGTGATAATATTTGTATCATTGTGATAACAGAAATTCTGACTAATTAAAAGTTTTGATACAACAATATTGAGGTTGTAAGAAGAAAAAGTAAGCATGGTGGTGGTTTAAGAAACTTAAATCATTACGTATCCAAAAAAAGCCAATAGATAATGTATAAAACTGATAAATCAAAAAATAATAGTTAAAGAATGTCATTTAAGCAATACACCAAGAGACAATAAGAGACAAACACCAGAAGAAACAGTTTAGAGTATGGAAAGAGGTAATGGGTAATGGAAGTACTGAAGTAAATGAGAATTTAAAAAAAGGGACTGCTCTCTCTCTTATACATTACCTAAAACATTTGATTTTAACTATATGCATGGACCACTAGAACAAATTGAATTTTAAAAATGATTCTAAGCACTTAGTTCTATTCGATATCTCTGTCTTCAAAAGAGCTGAGCATGAGGCTGAGTTCTCCCTTATTTGATTGAATTCATGCCATAGAAGGCAAGTTGTGTCTTTTCTCACCCTATCTCTTAAGCCTTCTCCTGAACTTCCCTGGAGTAAGGTGGTACAGCGGGGAGGTATATGTCAGGCCTGTGCAAAGGCATCTGAACTCCCCTGAGAGGGCAACAGTGTCATCACATCTAATCCATCTAAAAAATAAACCCTTTGCAAAGCCAAGCTTGGGATTGCTGCTGGGAATAAGGTAGAAGAAGCCACACCCTTTTCTGGATGGATTATAATGCCTGACAACACAGCAAGCACCAGTCTGAAATTAACTCCTGGTCTGAGAGTTCCAACTCTGTTCACAAGTTCACCCATAAGTAAATATAAGGTCAGTCACGGTAGGGTTTCAACAAAATCTACCCTTTCAGTGGACTGCATTTCAGTGAGATAAAACCTCAAGGTCCAAAGAGCCCAAAGTAGCCCGCAAGACCTTCCAATCTTCCCAAGCTGCCCCCTGGGCTGGATTCGGTCTCTGGAAGAGAAGAGTGCTTCTCTTTACCCATGTGGGTGAAAACAGCAAGGCTCAACAAGCCACCCCAATAAATAGCTAGAAACAATCCAAGAATTATAGGTTGTCAGGATGGCTATTATTTCTTCAGTAATGATTGAAAAAGAAATGCTAGCCTTACTATATGCTAGAAACTGTTCTAAGTACATTATGCATTAACCCATGTGGTTGGTATTATTATAATCATCATTTTACATATAAGGAAACTAAGGCACAGAGAGATTAAATAACCTTGCCCAAGGTTGCATGACTAGTAGGTTGCAGAGGTAATTCAAATACAGCTCTCTCACTGGACCCAGGGTCTAAAGAGAATCATTGGTAATATTTGGAGGAAAAACCGTTTTCCAAAATTCTACATCAAAATTCTGCACCAGATAGAGTGGGCCTGCTTTTCAAAGATGCTGTTGTTAGTCACACTTCCACAAAGCATAGATGTATATGTGAAACAATCATTCCCCCACTGCATAGGTCTACTATTTATATGGAGCTATTTAACTTAATTACAAATAATTTAGGCTACAGATGGGAGCAAAGCAACATTAAGGATCTTGATTTTGAAACTGTTTTTAAATAGCTTTTAAAATCTAGGAGGCAAAATTGTCTTTCCAAATGGAAATGAATGTGTGACACAGTGAACTTTTAAAGTTATTAGCATCTTTTGCTGAGCCCTCATCTATTTCCTTTGTCATTTATGCAATGTACAGTCTTTAATTTCAGCTCCATGATAAAAGACATGAAACTTGAGAAGCACATTTTTAAAATCAATGGCTATATTTGGTGAGAGAAACAGCAGTGATGTGATGCCTGCTTCTCACCTATGACAAGAGGAGACCATACTCTCTTATGGTTTTAGGCAGAAACCCCCAATCCAAGCTCTAAAGGAGGAGTGTGAAGTCACACACACACACACACACACACACACACACACACACACACACACACACTCTTCAAGGAAGGCTTAGCCTCACCCATCCATTCCTGTGAGGGCTCCATTGCTGAATGCAATGCCAGGAAACATGTCTTTAGGAATTCAGAATATCACATTTCATAATTTGATTTAAGTCAATTATCCCATCCTTCCCTGGAACAGGCACAAGCTCCAAAAATACAAAATGTAAATGGAACCAGCTGCAGCAAAAGCCATTTGCCAGGATGTATTTCAGTCAACGTAATCAGCCTCCTTTTGGAAGCACATTATTGTTGAGACCCAGAGATTGCGTGAAACACTTCCAGTGTCTTGGGAGGGACCAGAAAGGTAACCAGTTATGGGAGGGGAGAAATATAAGGAGCTAATCTTCTCTGTCCTGACCAGCCTCTGCCCCAAACTCTTAGAGAAAATTAACTCACTCCTTTGGGGGATCCTGAGAGACAGAGGTCATTATTTGCAGCCTTCAAACACTACCCTTAATTTATGAATATTTACTAAACCACATAATCTCCCCCAAGTTATCCCATTAGAGGGCTCAGCAGAGCCAAGGTCTGCAGGCCTGGGTGTGAAGATCAATTGTGAAAGATTTTGTTAGTGTGTGAGGGAGTGTTTATTAAAGAAGGCCTGAGTGTACCCTATTATTTAGGCTCCCATCACAGTACCCAACAAATGAATCTCATGTGTAGGATTTGGCATCCTTCCATTGAAATCCTTCCCTTTAATTGATTTAAAATGATAATTCAATTAAAATAATTATTCTAATCAAACTTCATATCTTTTTGGCAGGTTCTATGCAGGCCTCTGCCCTCTATGTTATTTTAGTATTTTCTTTATTTATTTTCTCACCAGGCTGACTTTGGCTCTTTGAATCTTTGGAAATTCTATGTCATTGGGTAGTCACTGCACCTTTCTAGAGCTTTCTACTCAAGACACAGGGAACAAGGGAAACACAATATCCTAAGAGATGTACTTTAAATTTTAACCAAGTAGGAGCCAAGAAGTGACTGAGAATATATAAGGATGTTTCACTCCACTCCTATTCACCTAGAATGCAGACATCAGAGCAGCTGGCCAGCCTGCTAAAGCTGTGAAGGGAGGATGAATGATAGTCCCATTGCTCTCACTCTTGTCTTTTTTTGATGTCCTCACTTTTTTTCCCAGGGGCTGTTACACTCTTAAAATGTATAACCATTGTATCAGATCTCAGGAATTCTCATATAACTTTTCTAACTTTTGAAATATCATAACAGCTATCTCATTTCTTCTACACAACTATGTTGGACAATAGGTAGGGTAGATCCTCTCAGGCCCTTTTTACAGATTAGGAAATAGCAACACAGAGAGGATAGGTAGCTGTACCAATACCACATAGCTAATACTGGAAGGGCTGACTATCACTTTTCAATTAGTGAACCACACAGTCATGTGAGTAAGTGAAAACCAAACGATTTTTGTAGTTTTAACTTTTTAACATTAATAAAATTTGCAAAAACATTAAGCCAGCATGATTTATACAATGGCCAATTTTTGCTTTAAAAAATGTCTTGAAAAAACCTAAAGACTCAGGTGCATTTCTGCCTGATGGATACCATCCTCTCTACCTAAATCCCTGATGCCTAGAAATCCAGCTATGACCTCTTCCACTTTTCAGTCATGCTAATGAGCATGTGAAAGAGAACTATAATAGAAGAGACAGGCCCCTTTCTACTGCTATTCTAAACTAAACATTGGACCAGAAGTCTGGAGATTTGATTCAACAGCTCTGCCACTGATGAGTAATGTGACTTTGAAAAATCTTTTTTCTTTCTTTGAGCTTCAGAGTACCCACTAGACCTTCAGATTCTAGTAGCTACTTTTAGCCAAAAAAAAAAGCCTCAACTTTTGAGATTCCAATATTAATACAATTTAAATATTGTCCCTAAGAGAAAAACTAGGCTTCAGTGAAGCAATAGGCCAGTCTTAATTAGTACCTTCCTGGCAAAAATTTAGATCTCTTGATCCAAGGTAACTCCTGTCTATCATCAAAAGTATACCCTTTAAAAAAAAAAAAAAACTTTGCAGTACCTTTGATGGAGTATAAATTTAGCTAACTTACAAGTGGCAAAATACAGACCTGGAGAGATGTCTTGAGCATCTCATCCTACACCTAAAAGCAGAGCGGAGCCTGAAAATGAAGAATGAGAAGGAGCCATGGCCCACAGATCCTGAGTGGGAAAGCCAAAAAGAAACGTGCCTGAGGACCGGGGCTCTGCATCCAGGCCTCTAGCTACTGGGTTACAGTGCTTCTCTATAAATCCTGCTCTAGGTTGAGCCCATTTCAGAATTTACATTCAAAGCCATATGGAAAAATTGGAAGGAGGCAAAAAACCTGTAGAAAAGGTCATTAAAACATCATTCAAAAGGAAAGTAGGTCAGACAGAAAGTTTCTTCCAAACCTCATTCCTTTCCAAATTACTTCTCTGCAGGATTATCCATTTTAGGTGAGCCACTTTCCAGAGGGAACCCCTCTCTCCAGCACAATTGTATAAGTTAACAATTGAAAATAAATTATGTAAAAACAACTTTTATGTGTATATATTATATGTAACCCAGCCTAAATTGCAAGTTAAAGAAAACCAGTTTCATAAAGTATACAATTCTCTTCTTTTAAATGTCCAGAAAGATGAAAAGTAATAAACAAAAACAAAGACCTTTTAAGCAAGTAGTTTAAGGCAATGGAACTAGATCACCTCCTAAAACTATTTCTATTCACAAACCCTATTCAATAAACAGTTTGACCAGCTAGCTAGTCCTTTAAATCCTGGCTGTATCACCTGGAGAACACACAGAGTCTTAAACAGGCCTGTAGGTATTCTGGTTCAGTAGTTCTGAGAAGAAACCAGGCTGATTCTGAAGATGCATAACTCAAAGGCCAGATTTTCAGAACCACGACCTGGACAGTTACCCTTGAAATCTAAATTATTAGTGATCAATAAGTTTACTTGTGAGTGCTGTCTTTTACTAAAACTTCTTAAACGAGTCTCTAATAGAATACTGGCTGAGAGGAATAAGCACTGGTCTAAGGGCCGGAAGGCGCAGATTACGTTCTCAGCTCTGTCACCGAAGAGTTGGATGGCCTCATTTCTCCCACAGTAAAATGAGTGAATAAATGTAGTCGTTATTATATGGAGTGATAACATCACAAAATAAAAATCCAACTTTTCTTTCCTAAACAATGAAAATCAGCAACAGGTTTGATAATCCTGTTTTGGGGCTTTAGTCCCCTTTCTGAACCTGGCATTGGTTTACATAGCAGATGTTGGAAGAAAATATCCAAATCTGTTTAATGCAAATGGCATTCTCAAAGACTCATTCTGAGTAAAATCAAAATACTGAACAAGAAATAAAATAAATAAGACATGTACCCTTACCTCTTCATATGAACAAGAGTTAAGTTCTTGTCACACAAATATTACCAAGCTTCTAAATAAAGACCCCAAACATTTCTAATATTAACCATTGATATAAAATGTGAGCTACACATACACCTAAGAAAGATTAATAAGAACAACTAAGATAATGATTTTTCAACCTGCTTATTCCGGTTCAGGGTGGTACATGTCCAGGGCCTATCCCAGCAGCTCAGGGCACCAGGCAGGAGCCTAACCTGACAGGATGACCTTCTAGTGCAGGGTCACTCACACATCTACACTCACTCATACTGGGACAATTCAGACATGCTGGTTCACCTTACGTGCACATCTTTGGGGTGTGGGTTGAAAACAGAGTCCCTGGAGAAAACTCACAGACATGGGGAGAACATGCAAACTCTACATAGATAGTGGCCCCAGCCAGGGTCGATTATTTTTCTTAACATTATAAAGAAATGATGTTGAACAAAACAATGTCATTCAAGGACCCACTGCACTTACCCAAAACACACACATTGACAGAGTTCCACCGTGCAACCAGGACAGTCGTTACAGGATGTGAGGGCACACAGCGTCAGAATGATAAATAGGGTGCCACAGAAATGATTGGTTTCAACAAGACAGAGATGTCTGAAAAGCACATACCATGTTTCACAAATTTGCTCATCCCTGGGCGTAGGAGATAATTCTAACTATCCAAAGTGCATAAAATATATGCAGGAGGCCAAAGTCACTCCTATTCACCAACCAGATGAAGTTAACCAAATAAGGCCTAGCAACCTGCTAAAGAGAATCCGAAGAAAGTGCAAACATCCAGCTCAATGTCTTGATAAAAGGAACTGGATGAAGGGCTGATAGTCTCTCTTCCCTTCTGGGATTTGTAGATCTTTTATTACTGTATTTGCCTACCCTAAGGCTGTTCACATGTCAACATCTCTAAAATTAGAATGCATCTTACAATTAAGAGTATATCATAGTTTAATTGATAACTTGTTTTTCCTTTCTTAATGGAACATAAAATAATAGCATATATTACATTTGATGATACCTCAGATGAAATGAAATATGGTATATTGGAAGGGGAGTTATAATACATGGGAATATAAAAGAACCCTTTCCCTATCAAGTGTTTGTGCAGTCTCTAAGACTCCAAGGCACAGTGGTTAAGCTTGTGTGGCTACATGAAAAATCTTGTCAGAAAGGGAAAAGGCAAGGCACACCTGTTTATTTTAATATGTCTTCAGCTATTTTAAAGGTTTTTTTTCTTACTTCCACGTTGGAGGTCCTTCTATCAGTTTGGAAGACTGTTCCCCTGCCTCAGTCCCCCAAACACACCAGTAAAATTTTAAAGCTTAGGAGTTTTCTTTGTAGCCCTCTGTTTCTGTTAGATCAGGGAACAGCCACTGAGGAAGGAAGGAATGCTTTCAGAGTGTCACTTACACCCCAGAGGCTCTGTACCACCCACAGTCTTCTCCCTCTACCTCTCAAATGGATCAGAGCAGAATTAAATATCAAAATTCACTCAGACACTCCCAGTTTCTCCAGGCCTTCAGTCCAGACTTTGCCACCTAGTGAGGAATATGGCTTAGTTGAGCTCTGGGAATATAAAATAGAGTTGCTATTGGTGCCTTGTCAATCAACATCCAATCTTACACAAAGGCAAAATGTGCCACCATGTGTCTGCCACATGTAGAATATTACTCAGTCACCTTGGAGGGAAGGAACAACTTGTTCAGGGAAATTCTTATAGCCAACACTCAGAGATTCAAGTGGGAAAAGGAGAAGAAGAGGATCAGGAATGAATTCATGGCATATATGAATGTAATTTTGACTTCCCCTGTCTTGACCATCCAAGTATGTGTGGGGAAGAAAAGAAAGGGAAAAAGACAAACAATGTCTGTTTGTTTGGATGTTTTCTTCTAGAAGGACGATGTTCTCTTCTAGAAGCACTCGCAGAGGTACAAAGGAGCACCTTCTCTGAAAGTGGCATTTCTTAAAAAAAATTCCTAAGGTTCTATGTTGATATCATTACTGTTAAAAAATACAGGCGAAAAGACATCAAAGACACACAACATGAAAGCAAGGAGTAGCTACGAGAAACCTATGTGAGAAAACCTGGAAATAGAGAGTAGGCCTTTTCTCTTTTCCATAAATAATGCCATGTGGCAGCCACAACTCTACTTAGGGAAAATGGCTTAGTGAGGAGCCAAGAGATGGTGATAAGGAAGAACGTGGTGGTGATCCAGGTGGCCTTCAAGGAGTTCATGCTGAGCCAGGGGTAAAAAATAAACAACCTTTTAGCTACACTAATTGGCTAACAGGAAAAATACATTCATAAACATGTGCTGGCCTTCCAGTGAATATAACATATGTCTCTGTCTCTATCTCTCTCAATTCATTGTCCTAAATCAAGTCAGCTGGGAAAGCCCTAAAGGAGGATGACGCCTTTCTGAAATCCTACCTCCCAGTGTTATTTCCTTTCAAATTACATTTTGTCATATCTACAGAGTATTAAGACACTTGTTGATTTATCAAAGGAACTCACAGAAATAAAACAATCTTCAAACTGAGACTTTAACAGAATTGACATATGTAGTCATCCCCTACAGAATAGCTAAGACACACAGAGGAACCTGAATAACATTGTCCTAAATATCTGGAATAAATTGCCCAAATTCCCCCACATAAGGTGTGTGAACGTGGTTATTTCTCTTGGGTGTGAGAAACAAACACACGTTTACTTGTCTGATCTACTCCTTGGTGTTTTTTTTTTTTTCTTAGATAACATTAATTTAATGTCTTAAGGAAATTACAATATGAAGTATACATACCAGCACCATTAAGAAGTTTTTGGGTTTTTTTTTTTTTTTTGCTATACAATTGCATGTAGTATATCTTATTTTTTAAATTTATTTATCTAGTTTCAAGTATACATCTATATAGTTCATAAAACAATACTTCCAATTGCTCCCTCCCTCCCCTGGCCCTCAACCTAGCCAACACATTAATGCTAACTTCATTCCCTATGTGGGGATGAACAAGTAATGTACCTTCATCAAAAAGAGTATTTTTCTCTCTAGCTGAAAAAACTTAAGAATATCTTATATGTGTAAGAATCTCAACTGTTATCATATTTGATGCTCACAGGCATTAAAGCTCATAAATAAGATGTGCATTTATAGTTATCTTAATACCGCCACACAGACCAGCAATGGTTCTGTAAACATTATATAGCAGTTGCTCATAGCTTCTTATGCTCTTTCTCACCATCCACTGTCCTACCATCCCCACTTCCCTAAAGCATTTTTCCCCTCCTAGTCAGTTCTGTTTTTTTTTATAAACTTTATTACTGTTGTTATACATATAGGTATTTGCATTTCTATTGTCTATGAGGGTCTTTATTCATAAAATGGTAGGTCTCCTTCATTTTCTCTTTTTTCTTTCTTTTCTTTTTTAACTCCCTCTTTTGTACTCCCATAATTTAATCAAATGGATGCTCACATATTTCACAATATATTTTGATTTGTTCTCCCTTTACCACCCCCTTCTCTTAGCCATATCCTTTGGTACTTATTCTTATTTTCATGATTTGTGTATTTACTTGCCCTTCCTTGCCCTGGTTCTATTTCTGTTGCCACAAAGATAAGTGGATGTTACTCTCAAGCCTTCAACTTCAAAAATGGAAATTACTAATTTGTACAAAGAATTCTTAGAAAATGCTTCTTCTTACAAACTCAGCCTTTACTCTTCACCCAACTACAGGATTTTAAAGTCAAAAGAGACCTATGAAATCTCATCCAACTATCTCATTTAAAAATGAGTAAACAATGATCTGAACCCAGGTCTTATCAGTTTTGGTCTTTGTAACATATATTGATATCTGGCCCAGTCATATCTTCTATCTAAGTTTTATACTCATAAATTACTTGACGTCATCACCTAATAGCTCAAATATACTTTGAACTCATTCAAACTCCATCACTAAGCTCCTTACCCTTCCCAACTCTTCCCCTCATCCCCAAACCTGCTCCTCCTCGGTAAATATACGGTCATCTACCAGATATCATCCTTGATTTGGGTATCATCTTGATGCTGTTCGTCTTTCTCCCTGCTACCCCCAGCTCATCTCTTGATTTGTTGCTTTCTCTTAAGCCATTCTACCACTGGCCTAGTTCAAGCCACCAGTAGCTCTTAATTGAATAACTACAATAGCCTCCTAAGTGGCCACCCTGCTCTCTCTCTTGTCCATGTCCAATGGCAACCACATCTCCTTGAAGCAGCTAGGGGAAGTTCTCTAAGATAAAAATCTGGTTATGACACTACTCTGATTAAAACCATTGACGGGCCCCATTGCCATTAAGGGAAAGTTCAGACTCAACAGGGTTACAAGGTGGTCAGTGTTTTGGCCTCTCCTTATCTCTAAACTCAAACCTGGCTATTCTCATTTCACATTTCAAACTGAACTTCTTTCAGTCACTTGGATGAATCATGATCTTTTCCTCCAAAACTTGCACAAGCAGGGTTTGTCCCCTTCCATTTTATTTGGATACTCATCAATCTTCTATTCATCATTCCAGCAGTAACTTTAGAAATCTTTCACCCCAGATCTTTGCATAGCTCAGAATCATTTATAGCAAATTCTGCTCAGATGTCCCCCACCAGCATACCTCACCAACCATCACTGTCCATCTTCCCACTCTGATTCATTTTTCTTCATATTACGTGTCACAACATCATGGATTATACACCCATATGCTTATTGTTATCTTTTTCCCTTGCCACCCTCACCCCCAACATTAGACTTAATTAAGCACCATGATAGCAAGGATTCTGACTGTTTCAGTGCCTCATAAGCACTTAATAAATATTTGTTAAATGAATGAATATTCTTGATGTTTGACATAATACCTTGTTTATTAATATTAGTAGCTTAATAGATAATTGAGGGAGAGTTGGTGAGAGGGAAGAAGTTAAGTTGCTTAAAAGCTTGGGAGTTGATCTTTTCTTTCTACAAAAGTTGCTACATCTTCCCCTTTCATTATGTTTGTTATTTCATCATTTTTTTCCTATTAGCCATTAAAAACAATTGCCAATGATCAATCATCAAATTTAACAATGAATCCAGCAGAGCAGTGAAACCCTTCCAGACTTCTCCAACTCATTTATTAAGCTTAGACGCCTACATTGAATGACCAGTTTCTGCATCTTTGATTAAAATGCCAGAATTAGTCCATAGCCTTGCCCCCTCCTATGTACTTTTCTGGGAAACAATTACATAAAAATCTTCTATTCTCTTCTGTTTCTCTCTATACCATATCCTAGGTCCCCGTGAGTGTTTTGTAGGTAGTATCATCCTTCTTTGACCTCTTGTCCCTCATCACCTGCTGTGCAGATATACACATCTCTAGTCTGTTCTCTGATTAGTACTATTTTTTTCCCACTTCTCTCTCTCTTTTTTTAATGGAGATTATTAGCTTCCTATTCTGGATTTCCTCAGAATCTTCTGGTTAATGATTTTCAGAACCTTCCCATTAATGATTTATTTGAGAATCCTGCCTACTAGACTGAAGTTTAAAGGCCTCACTTTCTTTCCTTTTTGAAACAAGAAAGTATGCTTGCCAACATCCCATTTGCTGATCTCCCCTACTAGTCTGTCAGTGAACACTGGCAGTGACCTGCTTTCTCATGTGCAAGAACATAGAAAGGTATCTGTTCCAGCCAGGAAATTAGAATTCATCCAGAGCAGGGAGGTCCCAGAATCTGTTCATTCGCATTGGGCCTCAGTTCCTTCCTACTGATGTTTGTTCTTCCTTTTACAGCCCCAGCATCGTTCTTTTTGGCAGAAGAGTTGAATGTAAAACAGGACTGATGGAGTTTGCACTGTACTGGTCATTCATCAACAGTACCCTGGTGCTGCCAAGCACCCAGACAAAACAGTTTCTTTTCTTTTTATTCCACTCTTGGTTTTAAATCCTCTTCCTTCTGCTAAGCATTTTTGAAAGTTTTGATTCACTTTGAGATTCAGCTTCTGGGCTTTTTCAATTTTTCTTTTCATTTTTTTTCTCTCTCTTTCTCTCTCTCTCCCCTAGATAGTCTCCTTTACACATCCCTGGTTTAGGGTTTATTCTTTTAAATTTTTTACAATTTTTAAAAATCTGAGCTCATCAGAGAAAGACCTATGGAGCCAACCTGAACTCTAAAGGTTTCTTTCCTTTTTCTCACTTAGATCCATTCCTCTAAAATCATCAGAATAATATCAGGGTGGAATCAGGACTTACTTAGCAAAGAGCTTTTTTTCATTTACTGTTAAGGTACTGACTGTGAACTTGATTCATAAAACATTGTAGAAAATACACAAAAAAAACAAGATGAGTGAATTTATTCAAAACCTGGCCCACTAGAAATAATCATCATTGATATTATAAAGTATATATTTGCAGAGATTTTTTCCCTGTGCATTAGCAAAAAAAAAAAAAAAGGATCATTTGTTCATCTTATTTTACTATTTGCTAAATTCACTTAACATTCTACTGCGTGAATCTTTCTGTGTCACTGAATATTGTTCTATAACATCATTTTTAAAGACTATAGGATTTCATAATCTATATAAGCTTATATCAATGGAAAAAATGCCTATTATGAGATTTACATTGTTTCCAACATTTGAGTTCAGAAACAACTGTATAATAAACATCACTGTAAGAAAACCTTTGTGCATATCAGTGATTATTTCTTTAGGATTCATTCCTTAAAATGGAATTGCTAGGTTAAAGTGTATTTAAAATTTTGCAGATATAGATTAACATCACCTTCCATAAAGGCTTTACATTCTCTGTAAATTTACACTAATTTACATTCCTTGGAGATGAGCACGTGTACTTCCCACATCCAGGACAATGGTAGGTATTAAAATTTTTTTGAAATCTTATCCAATTTTATAAGTGATAAATTACATTATTGATTGCTTTCAATTACATGTATTTAATTATTAGTAGGTAATATTCTCATATTTATTGATTTTATTTTTCTGCTTTTGTTATTATCCTGCTCATTTCCTTTGCATATTTTCTTACTTGAGTAGTTGTCTTTTTCTTAAAATATAGGTGTTCTTTATAAGATCTTAATAGACCTATCATAAATATTTTATTCCTAGTTTTTGCTTACTTTTAAAATTCATTTTTATGGAATAAAGTCTTTATTTAGTAAATGAAATTTATTATTCTTTTCTTACATATAATCTACCTTTGTACTGTACCTTAAATGTCTTCCCCAACAACAGATGATTTTTTAAAAATATTCATTGAACATTTTTTTCAAGGATGATTTTTCTAAGCACTTCTATTTTCTTTTTGTACTTTTATGGGTTCTTTTTTCTACTTAAACATTAAATTCACATGAAACTTAATTTTGTATTTGGTGTGAGGTATGAGATCTGAAATTCTGCCCCAAATGGCTAGCATATGTTTCAAAACCATTTATTAAATGATCTTTCCTTTCCCAGTGATTTTAAGTACCATACGTATCATATGCAAATTATTATATTAGTTAGGTATATTTTTGATTATTTTCTCCTGTTAATTTGAAAAGAATTGCCACTTTCACGCTTAAGTCTTGTTATTCAGAAATGAGGTAAGTACTTTCATTTATCAATAAAAGTGTGTCATTTTTCTCAAATAAGTCTAACATTTCTCATTAAGTTTGTGTGAACTCATTTTATCTTTCTGGTTGCTATTATTAATGGAATTGTTTTTCTCAATGTATTTTTTATTGGGTTATCACTAGTATACAGGAACTACTGGCTGTTGCGATATGCTTCAGATCCTCCTCTTTCTTGGTTTGTGTATTAATTTCCCTAGCTCCTGGGTGTTGATGGATGACAAACTGAAGCTGAGTCCCCCTCTGGAATTTCCCTTAGCAGGAGAGAGCTGCCTTGCCCAAAGTCATACTCCTCCCCCAGGCAGCACATGTCTAGCGACTGGTAGGTCAGAGGTATCCTTGCTTCAACACAGGGAGATTCTCAAGAACCATCCCAGCTCCAGGGCTCCCAATAGAAGTGGATATAGTTCTTGTGGCAACTGTATCACAGTCTAACACCTCCCTCCACTCCCCTAAGGTACTGATCCTCAGAGCCTCAGAGCATTCACCAATAAACTTGCAAGTATACACATCTATCTCAGAATCTATTTCCAAGGGAACCAATCCCAAGACAGCTGTTGTCAGGAGAGATCTGAGAAAGAAGACTGAACTAAAATGCCGTTTTGGAACTGGATAACCTGCTAACCAGCTGGCAATGAGGATCTCATCCTTAGTTGTGTGTGGAACATTGAACACTAGAGGCTTCCTATAGCAGTGCAATTGTTAAACCTTTTCACTAGTGACAACCTGAGATAGGATATTCTGGGAAGAATGCACTAGCAGATGCAGTAGCTTAAGGTTTGAGAGGTTCCTAGGAAGTACTAATTATAAGAACAATGGAATCTAATGGCTTGCTGAGTGTCACTGACACAGGAGAAAGACCAGAAAAGGCTGAGGGTAATTACTCATTAATTGAAGGCTAAGTGTGAAAATCAGAAGACCTCCCTGGCAGCACCTAAAGAGACTCTGATTTCCGATCTCCTGGGAGATGAGGGTGTTAAAGATCAAGCCCAAGACTTAAATATAAAAGTAGCAAAGCTCAAGAGAAAGTTGAATTCTCAGACCTGTAAATCTGCTTTGCCAAGTCCACTTCGCCAAGGTCAGGGCCTTGATTGGTAAGGAGTAGAAACCTGAGATCTGAGATGGAATATTTGGGTCAATACATTTGAAAGCCTTTATAGTGCAGGTCTCCCTGATCTCTCTGAGCCTACCGAAGTGGCCCATTGCTTGCTATTAGGCTAAACGCCCCCTTGCTTAAAGATGACACTGAAGCCTCTGTCTTGAAAAGAAACATATATCCTCCCTTATGTCTTCTCCCATCTTCCCTGCTGGGCAAGAAAACAATATGTAGGGTCAGGTCACAGGGTAACCTGCATGATGATGTGCCGGGCCTGCAAAGAAAGAACAGAAATTAAATGCCGCAGAACGCTGTAAAACCTAGCCAATATAAACTGATAGGAGCTTGGAGCACATGTATGGGACTAGATGCTGAGGGTGCTGGAACAAGAGTAAGTGCAGAACATAAAGTTGGGCAAGAAAGAGTTTGTCAGTATGAAAACACTGTGTAATAATAAAGGGTCTAATTTAATATTCTGTCCCAGAAATTAGTACTAAGAGACTGCTAGGTTTGCTCTTAGAATATCAGGGAAAGCCTACTTAACAGATGATAGTGCCAGAAAGTTCGCCTGATTATGATCTGCAGTAGGGTCCAGAGGATAGCTCATTTATCAAAACAATAAGGCAATAAGGCATGGTCTGGTGAGAGGGGCTGTCAACTGCAAGCCAGAACAGAGGAAAGAAGATGTTGCTACAAAACTGGACTCACTGGTAGCAATGAAGATGATAGAACCAAACTATAGAGGCCTGATAGTGATATGTAACTGTCAAAAGCAAGAAGGGCACATGAACACAATGAGTTGCAAGATCCAAGTGGCAACCAGTAGGACATGATTCACATAGATCTATGAAGATGGCATCCTGACAGGCAAAAGAAATGGGCAGCTGATAAGGGCATTGCTCGATAAGTCTAAATAACCAGGGAAATCATGAATTGATGATTAGGAAGCCTAGGGCGGACACCTCCAATAAAAAGGCATGATCCCTCGACTTCAAATTATACTATAAAGCCACAGTAATCAAAACAACATGGTATTAGCAGAAAAACAGACACACGGACCAGTGGAACAGAATTGAGAGTCCAGAAGTAAATCCACATTTATACAGGCAAATAATTTTTGGCAAAAAAGCCAAAAATGTACAGTGGAGAAAGAAAAACCTCTTTAATAAATGGTTCTGGGAAAACTGGAAGGCCACCTGCAAAAGAATAAAATTGGATTGTTATCTATCACTACACACCAAAATTAACTCAAAATGGATTAAGGACTGGAATATAATACCTGAAACAATAAAATGCATAGAAGAAAACAAGAACTAAACTCAAGGACCTTGGTCTTAAAGAGGATTTTATGAATTTGACCTCAAAGGCAAGGGAAGTAAAAGCAAAAATAAATGAATGGGACTGCATCAAATTAAAAATCTTCTGCCCAGTGAAAGAAATTGTCAACAAAATAAAGAGACAACAATTTCAATGGGAAAATATATTTACAAGCAACGCCTCCAAAGAGCCTAATATCCAAAATATACAAGGAACTCATACAATTCAATAACAATGACAACAACAACAAAAAAACAAACAATCCAATCAAAAAAATGGACAGATGACCTGAACAGATACTTCTCCCTAGAGGACATACAAATTACCAACAAACATATGAAAAGATGCTAAATGAGATACCATCTCACACCTGTTAGAATAGCTATAATCAACATAACAAGAAATAACAAATGTTGGAGAGGATGTAGAGAAAAAGGAACCTTCATACACTGCTGGTGGGACTGCAAATTAGTACAGCCACTATGGAAAACAGTCTGAAAGTTCCTCAAAAAATTAAGAATTGATCTACTATATAATCCAGCAATCCTACTGCTGAGTATTTACCCCCCAAAACTTGAAAACTCTTTTCCAAAAAGATATTTATACATCCATGTTCATACCAGCATTATTCACAGTGACCAGGACATGGAAGCAACCAAAGTGTCCTACAATAGATAATTGGTAAAGAAGCTGTGGCACATATATACAATGTAAAATTACTCAGCCATAAGAAGAGATGAAATACTGTCATTTGCAACAACATGAATGGACCTCGAGATAATCATGCTAAACAAAACAAGATTGAAAAATTGAAAATCACATGATATCACTTATATGTGGGATATAAACCTAAAAGCAACAAATGAACAAGACAGACAGAGAATCAGGGACATGGACAATGGACTGACTAGTGGTTACCAGAGGGTAGGAGGTGGGCAAGGAGGGTAGAGGTAGATGGGATAAAGGGTGTTAAATATAGGTGGGTAGAGGGAGGGTAAAGTGGGCAAAGGGAATCAAATATATGGTAGCTGAAGGAAACTGGACTTTGAGTGATAATCACACATTAGAATATAGATGTCAAACTATAATGTACACCTGACAACT
This sequence comes from Macroglossus sobrinus, assembly GCA_004027375.1. NCBI lineage: Eukaryota > Metazoa > Chordata > Mammalia > Chiroptera > Pteropodidae > Macroglossus > Macroglossus sobrinus. The sequence goes on from PVKZ01002047.1 coordinate 51,318, forward strand.
ATATAATTGTATTAACCAATGTTACCCCAATAAACTTAAATTAAAAAAAAAAAACAATAAATAATAAAAAATAAATAAAAAGGCATGATCCCTTGCCCAGTTTCTGAGCTTGAGCTACTTTTCCAGCTCATAACCCATTAATTCAAGGAGAGGCTAGACACGCAGAAGAAAAGACCCTGCAATACCAAGACAAGTATGCATAACAATTTCTCCATTCCTTCTCTAAAGAGACCTACAGTCACTTAGTCTGGTAACCATATACTGAGGAAAGTGGAATAAACTAGCTCTTCGAAGACTGCAGAACAAAAGGTCTGAGTCAATATCTGGGCACAAAAAGTATCCTCAGGGCCCCATTAGAGTTGTTTATAGGAGCCAAATGGAGTCCTGAGCCCAATCTCGCTTGCAGACCCACAAAAGCAGTGGGTCCACAAATCCATCCTATGAAAATGTCCTTGGATGCCAAATGTATAAATAGAATGGACATACTTGGTAGATGATAGAACCCTTACATTGATTCCTTGGCATTCAGGGTAAGAGCTATTATAGTAGAAAAGATCAAGTGGGAGTCTGTGAAAATTCCCTCTTTGCAGCAAAAAATATATATGAAACACACTATCATGTGCCAAGGAAAACAGCAGAGATTACTGCCACTCTAAAGACCACATCATGATCCAGGATGCAGGAGTGGTAGTGCCTATTATACCAATTTAATTCACCAGTCTGGCTACTACAGAAACCAGACAGATCCTGGGGATGACAATGGATGACATCAAACTCAGCCTAGTTATAGTTTTTATTACAAGTGCTATACCAGACGTGGTATCTTTTCCTGAAGAGATCAGCAAGTATGTGGTATACAGCCATTGATCTGAGAATCCCTATCATCAAAGAATGATCATAAATATAGTTCTATTCACTTTAGAACAGACAACAGAATACATTAACCATCTTGCCCTTAGAAAACTGATTTCTAATCAACATTTTTCAGAATATCATGACAATCCACGCTATCAAGCAGGATGAGTAAGAAGTAATAAGCATGTTAGAAGCCTTAGAAAAACTCTATGAAGATTGGGAACTTGGTCATATTGGGAAATGTTTTAGGAATCCAGGAATGCCAATTCAAAATAAAGAACAAAATTTTGTATCTCACACTTCCTATCAATAAGGAGAAAATACAATGCCTGGTAGTATAGGTTCTGGAGGCAGCATCTTCTATATTTGAAAATATTGCTCTGATCCCCCTATTTGGGTGGCATGATAAGCTACCAGTTTGGGGTAGATCCCAGTGCAGAAAAGGTCTCTTACAAGGCAGAAACAAGTTATAATAAAAGCAAGCCTGCCACTTGGTCAGTATTACCCAGCAGACCCTGTGGAATTAGAAGCACTGATGTGGGGAAAAGATGCCCTATAGTGTTTGTGGTAGGCCTCAATGGAAGAATCACAGCAAAGCCTCCTAGGGTTCTGGAGCAAGGGCATGCCACCTGCAGTGGTGAAGTGATGTCTTTTGAAGATGGTTCTTCTATGCTACTGGCTCCTGGTAGAAGTACAATGCCTGATTATGAGACATCAAAATGACCATGTGACCAGAACTGCTCATCATAATCTAGGTTCTGTCAAACCTAACAAGTAATAAGGTCAGGCAGTCTCAGGAGCAATTCCTCGTAAGGTGAATGTTGTCTACCAAGCAGGGCCAGTGAACACGAGCAAGCAGCATAAGCAGGTGGCCTAGACCCCCAGTTCATTTACTGCTGTTACACTAATGCCTCAGCCTTAGCTCACATCTGTGGCCACATGGATGGGGTCCTTTAAGACTCTCTGAAGGGACCAAATGACAAGGAAAAAAAAGTTGAGCTGGGGTCACAGATATATCTGTTCAGTATGTGAGTGCAGGGTGAAAATCAACAGCTACCATACAACAGCCCCACTCAGAGGTGGCCTAGAAAGGCAATGGTACAGAAAATCCTCTCAAAGTGTAGAACTTCAGATGTACTTGGTAATGTTTTTTGTGTGGAATAAGAAGTGGCTCAAGATAAGAATATATGCAGGCTTAAGGCCAACGCAAATGGTTTATCTAGTGTGTCAGGAGCCTGAAGGAGAGAAATTGGAAGATCATGAATGAGAAGAGTTTAGGAACAAGCATGAAGATGAACTTACAGAAGTAGGCATAAAATGTGAAGATTTTTACCTCTCATGTTAACTAACCTACCAGAGAGTGTCTACTGCTACAGAAGGACTTAACAAACAGGCAAAGAAAAAAAAAAAAAAGCTAGAAAGAGGAGTGGCACAACTTACCATCACTCTCAGTGACCCACTTGCAGGAATTCATGATTCCTGTTTCTGAGCTCTGTAGATTTAGTAATCCTGGGCCCCAGAGAAAAAAAGCTTCTACTAGGTGACACAGCAAAAATCTCATTAAACTCTAAGCCATGACTTCCATATAATTACTTTAGGATCCTCTTGCTAAAAAACTAGCAGGCAGTGAGTGAATCACTAGGATAACTGATGTGACCATCAGGAGAAAATAGGGCTGCTGATATACATTGGGCCAGGGAAGAATGTTCTTAGAAGCCAAGTTAACTATTAGGGTATCTCTTGGTAGAACCTTGTGCAATTTTGTCAGTAAATGGACAACTGCACAGCCACTGCCTGAGAAAGGCATGACAACCAGGGGCTCTGGCCACTCAAATATGCAGGTCTTAGTCATTGCATGTAAACATCTAGATCAGCAAAGGTGCCAGACAATAATGAGTAAAACTAGGATGAACAGTAGAGAAGGACAGTGAATACCAGTTGCAATCTTGAGACCAGACACAGAATTAAGGGCTATAATTCATTCCACTTACCTTCCTCTTCTAAGGCTCTCTTTTTTCACTAAAATCTTTTTTTTATATTTATTGATTTATTTTATGCTTTTGAGATTATAGTTTATTTTAATTTATTGAGCTGAATACCTAGCCTGTTTATTTTAGTCTTTATTAATTAAAACATTTAAGATTATACATTTTTCTTTGATTATAGTTTTAGTTACACTCCATCAGTTTTGTGTGTGTGTGGCATTCTCATTTCATACCTAAGTAGTCTAGAATTATAATTTTATTTTTCTTTGAACTAAAATTTAAGAGTGCTTAATTTCATTTTTTAAATTTAACTAAACAATTCTCTTTAACAACTTTTTATAGGGTATCTTTGTCAAATGTTTATATAAATTCAGTAATCCAGTATCTTTAATTTCTATAACCAAAATACTTGACTTAAAGGCACATTGTTACACACAAATGATTTCTTATGTCATATTTTTACCTTTTAAATTATCCGTGTTTCTGCTATGATTTCCTTCTTCATTAAAATAAACAAACAAACAAACAAGCAAATAGAAACTTCCTAGCATTTATCAGAAAACATCCTCCAACTTGCTACAGACCAACTAACTTCTCATTCACATTGCCAAGTTCAAACCTCAAACCAAGCTGCTTTACTGGAACTGTTACCACAAGCAAAACTCTTCCTAAACAAAGTTCCAGTGTTTTCTATACTTGCCTTTTCACTCATGAATAGAATGAACAGAGCCTCTGACTTTGACCTCCTGCTTGATTAAAACCCACCATGTTCTTCCAGCAGCCTTTTCTCCTGATAGAACCTCCATGCCAAATCCAATTCTTCTCTGGTTCTGAACTATAAATTGAACTCCTTGCCTGCAGAAATATGGTATACTATAAATAGCATCCTTTCAATGAACTCATAATCAGGGTTCCCACACTATACTGTCTCCCTCTCTCTGAGTAGCTGCTTTTTACCTTAACAGACAGACCCAAGATTCAAGCCCAGTATGTTCCCCAAAGGTTTATTACTGTTGTTTCTTCTCCTCCCAGGAGCTGCACACATTCTTTTCTTCTGAAAACTAGCTAGCCTCATCTCAAAATGTACTACTCATTCACAGGCAAGCTCATCTGATCCTTACAAGAATAAGGTAAAGTATGCACAGGAGATATTGTGCCCATCTTACAGATGAGGAAATAGAGGCATTAAGAGATTGACTTGTAAACAAATTAGTGGCAGGACAGCATCTGGGCTAAAATTTGTAACTCCTAAATTCTGCTACAATTATAGTTACCTTAGAACTATACTGAAGTATACAGAATTGTGTTCATTCTCAACAAGCATTTTCAAATGGAAAGCAGTAGATTCCTAACCTTTCTAAACAATAAAATGGCACAGGCATAACCTCATCACCTTCTCAAATTAAATATATGTATTCTGTAGTCATGTATCCTCAGGTCACCAGTATACTTCCATGTCAATCTCAGATGACTGTTCTTAGTTTTACTCTGTTTTACTTTCAACTGGTAGTATACCTCAGTCCTGTAACCTAGAGCTTCTTTTGATCCTCAGCAGATTTTCCAGTGTAAATATTACATGTGTAAAGTTTCATAAATCTTAGAGATGAGTAACAGTGACCAGAGTCCCTAGGAACACTTGCTTTGCTCTATTCTCTATGTTCAACCACATGGGCCCCTTATTCCCTCCAATATTAGCTAGGTCTCTTCCACAGTGCTGTGCAAGTGGCAGCAATTACATTTAGACAGGAGGGAAATTTTTTCTAAAGTTAAGGGTGTAAGGAAGAAAGACAAAATCAAGCTTTGGTGTTGATCTCTCTTGTATTTCAGCAATATTTTATGAATATGCATACACACAGCCCAAATGCTCTGCAGGGCTGCCCTGTAAATGAAATGTACCTTTGTGCATACAGAAAGAATGTGTGAAAGTGCACATTCCCTGACAAGTCAGACCATTGGGACTCATTCTACCCTAGCATAACTTCCGGCCTCAGGGATGCATGGTAACCTCTGATAATATACCTACAATTTTGTTTACGCCAATAAACACCAACTTTCTACCTATTCTACTGGGGGATACAAACATCAGACAAGGGAATTCTGAGCTTTGAAAGCTTCTCGAGAGGATCTAGTCTAGGGCAGTTCACCTGAGTCACTGATCCTAAAGTTACCTACTGAGGTTCCATGAGGAGGAAACAACACAGAAAGCTTTTCTATAGACAAAAATGGACAAAACATTAGTAATGAATTTGCCTTAAGATTTTGATCTTTTAGCCTTTAGATATGTTTCTATATTTGAGCATGATGTGAAATCAAAAGAAACATTACCTCCTTGAAAGCATACACTGAGGTTTAAGTTTCTAGAACATGGCCAGGACCAAATGGAATGATCATTAAAGGCAGCTGAAAGCAATACAACTGGATGGACAGTCTGAACTGTGGTCAAGGAAGGGGAAAATGGTCAAAACTGGAGCAATGGTTCCCAACAATTAGGTCAATAGGGTGAAGCAGGTCAACAACAGATAACCCAGCCAAGAATTAGAAATCAGGAAATGGGCGAACAGGCTGGGAAGAAGAATGAATTTAGAATGCAGTTGTGGGGGTGGTGGAGAGGGGAGGCAAACAAGGGTGCAGGAAGAAGGCAAAAGTATCAGATGGGCTGAATGTGGGATAGATTTGTGGTTTAGAAATGTGTCTCATGACCTAAGGGAGTGGCAGGACTAGATCAAAGGGCTAAAACATACCAGAGTCTACAGTTCCAGGTACATCAAAGTCTTGATGAAAGAAGACGGCTCTATGTTTTACTGACAACCAGCTCTTCCTGCCAGTGTCAGCATCACATTTGTCCCCTTTAGAGTCTCACATTGGCCTCTGATTGTGTCTGACTGTGACCAGAGACAGCCTGTTTTCCTTTGTTTCCTAGGCTGTAATCACTGTTGAAGACTAGGTATGAATGATATATTTGTAAATGTCTAATAGAATGCTAAGTGATTGGAATTTATCTACATAATTAGGTAAGTAAATGAATAAAATAAACCAACACTTATGAGGATGGCTAAAAACTGGGGTCATTTGGAAATATTTATTAAAAAGAAGGCATGGAAAAATAGAGGGTATAAAAGACCCCCCCCCCCCGCCCCATGGCTTGTCCCTTTTATTCTTTTCATTTACCTTTAATTTTTTTTTCCTTTCAGGTTAAAGCTGACTCCACATCCTAAGGGACCAACACAAGCCATCAAGTTAAATGATGTCCCTGATACCTCTGTGGATCAATAGTTATATAGGCCTATTCTTCATCCGAGCTCTGTCAGGACCCAAATTATACACCATACATGAAAACCACCTCCTGGATTTACTGCTCCTGCACCCAGCAGCTGTGGCAGGTGGCTTATTGCCCTGCCTTTATTTCTTTTAACTAAGTCTTTGCTACTGATTTTTCAACATTTCCAAAGTGGCAAAGCATGATGTGATTAACCACGTTTTCTTCCCTCTCACAAAATAGCAGTGATTTCCTTGACTTCCAGAGAAACTCTTTAATGTCCTATTTCTCTCATAGAGATGTGAGAAATCTTCATGTTGAAGGATACAGAATTGTCAGAAATTACAATAGTATAAGGAAGCAGATAAGAACTTGGCCATCCACAGTGGTTTTAATGCCCCTGGGGTAATCTGCTAGAATGTGGACCATCAGTATTTGTGAGAGAGTGACTAAGGAACTGAACCCTCTAGTTCCAATTCTGAAACTTGAGTGCTGGGTAAATCACCTCACCTCTCCATGCCTTGGTGCTTCTCTCTCTTAAATGGGAATGATTCCACTTCCCCATTACCTCACAGAGAAGGTATTCACCTAAATCAAACAGAGTATATGTGAAAACATTTAATACTATTGGGAGGAAAGGTGTTCTATAAATTTTAGGTTTCATTATTATTTAATATTTCTATATCTCAGATTGATCTGGTCTCTTGAATCACTTTCTAACAAAATGGACTTGAAAGATATTGAACTGTTTTTGAGCTTCCTAATCTCCCAATTGTGTCAGAAATCTAAAATTATAGCCTATTGAAATAATGCGTGAAGCATGCTTCAAGAAATCAAGACCAGCTCTTGTCTGTGGTTAGGAGACAATATCACATGACTTTCTAATCAGTGTCCAGGGCAAAAAGATTCTCCAGAGGTCAGCGTGGTAGCCAGATAAATGAGTGGCCTTATTTACATTAACTGCAGTCTTCAAATTTATCTCAGTTTGACCCATCTTTCTTATCTTCTTGTATATGTTTTTGGGACATTTATGTTTTGTGAAAAGCAATAATTTCTACTACTTTAATTATTTTAAAAAATAAAGAAACAAGATACCTGTGTTCTGCCAGCCCATATATGTGGATATGGTTTCAACATACATTCTCAACATGCCTTGTGCTATTATAAATATTTCATACTGTAGTGCCCCACTACTAATTTGCTGACCCAGTTATAATCTGTTTTGATAGTATTAGCTATTTACTTTAACAATAAAGAGAAAGTAAGGCATTCCTGTAATTTCAAGATAATTCTCATTAGCTATTATACTCCTGCATCTAAATATATCAACTCAATACTTTCCACACCATTCCATTCTGACTTTGTATAACCAACACTTCATTGTGACCTGTCATTTTTAGTTCATCTTAACCAAAATTTAGTTAGTTAGTTGAAAACATTTGAGTACCCTCTATTTCTAAATCTGACTCAGCTATAAAATTGTGGGGAAGCGGAGGTCAGCACTGCTTTTGTATTTCCAGGCCCAGACCACAGTTTTGTGGTCTGGTGTACAGGTCAATTTCTAAATGTTTAAATTTAATCAGCATTCAATTGTATAATCTGTGCAGAAAATGAATTGCAGACTTTCACTGACTCTCCTAACCATAAGAAGAATCCTTCACATTGCTACTCACAGAGTCAATTTAGATCATTTTCCCAGGACTTGCTGGCATTGCCTGGGGACCTTGAAGTCTGGATTGGGTCATTTGGCCTCTGTTGTACTCCTCAGTGAGTGTCAGCACACAGCAATGGTCCTCATCTTTTCCTTGAATCATGTCGAATATATTCCTTGTTTTTTTCTACCTCCCTGGATTGTTGTAAAACTCAAATGAAGTCATAGAATTAATAACTAGCATATAGAACACTATAGAACTGAAGTTGTCTTTTCATATAAATGGGAGAGAAAAGCATTAAAAATTTAAGTCCATTGATGATTGTGATGATGATGATGATAATAATAATAATAAAACTGTAAATTAATGTTTGATTCCATTTTTCTTCTATTGCTGGGTGATCAGCTCTTCAGAAATACTGGCATATCCCAAATTGATTAGTTCCCCCATTAGTCCTCTATACTCAAAGCATTTCAATTTTTTATCATGACCCAACCATGAGAACAGAATCTTTTTTCATCACTTGGGTTGAATGACATTCACTGATACCCCACTCCAACTGGAGAGCATCTCTAAGTTTTGTATTCTGCTTAACAGCTACACTGTTGTGCTTCTGAGGTGGCAGAGGGCTCAAAGTTACTCATGCATAGCAAATGGCTTATGAAGTGATACTGGTCTTCATGTCTGATCTTAACACAAAGTCGGTGCTATTTAATTTTATCCTTGAGGGATTCAGCCCCAAGCAGGATTACAATATACCATGCAAGTCTCCCTGAAATAGTCACTGCTTTAGAAGCATAGCCTTTAATCTGAAGGTACTTTCCTCAGCTGAAAGCTGTAATAATGCTTCATTCCATTTGGCAACAAAACAAAGAGCTGTAGGATTTATAAACTGACAGATCCTCTAATAAGTGTGAGTGAGAGATCAAATTTGCATTCTTTTACGTGACTGGGTGACACATCTCTTCACCTACTCTGACTTTGGGACCTCATTAATAGCCAATTTGCACACAAGCAACTGGCACGATGACCCAAATCAATCATAACCATAATGGAAAATGCTCCATAGGACAATGACAAAATCCATTGGCACCCAGGTTGTATGAATGTGGCAAGCTTTGAGAGTAACCTACCTGAACATGCCACCTCCTTGTTTCTAAAGATTGACTCAGCTTGTCTGACAAAGAGGTCCGTGCCCTTCCTCACTGGTCTATAAACATCCCTGACACAGCAGCCTGTTCAATTAAGGGGATGACTTCTCAAATAGATTGACAGGAGACAAAAGCCAGGGGTGTTTCTTGATTTAAAAGGATTTATGGAAAGGCCATGGTAGTAAAATGAGTTCCTAAAGAACTATGTTTTGTGCCCATTAGACCATGTGTGGTTTGTAGACTGTAGAGACATCCACTAGATGAATACTTCTGGTCCTATGGGCCACCCTTTATTCACAAACAGTCCATAGATAGAAAGTGAAAACTATTGGCCCATGCTTCTGAGTTATGAGAGAACTATGAACCCTATGATTAGTTTCTTTTTATCTCATCCAGAGGCATGCTGCAAACCCAAATAAGAATATCTGCTTTAAAGATGTTAATGTTCTTTAAGAGGGCAATCTTAGGGTCTAGTCTGGGGGGCAGCAGAGCATATTAGCAAGCCCATTTGGTTGTATATCCATGTAATAAAAGTTCACCACTCAGTTTCCATCTGACTGGCTCCTATGTTAATCTTCAGTTGGCTCTGAATTCAGGTAAGGAAGAAAGGGGTGCTATTTATGGGTTCCTCCAAATCCCAGCATCTTCATTTGGTCACTATAAGACTTAGAGTAACATTAGCTGACTTAACAAACTAACTCCATTTCACTGGCTGGGAACAATAAATTCATGTACAGTTCAATTTAGCAGCTGAGTGGCTATCTCCAAGGAGTTAATCAAGGGCCCAACTCTTTTGATGCTCAGGTTGTGTTATCTTCAAAATGGGATTTCCAACACCATCATAAAGTCAATGTCCTTCTATCAAAAGAAGGGGGCTTGGAAGATGCATGTGGGAGGATTTCATGAGCCAAGTCTGGAAGTAGTACATAATACTTCTCACATTCCTCTGGCTAGAACATGGTTACATGGGCACAAAGGGAGACTGGGAAATGTAGTCAAATCATCTGCTCAAGAAGAAGAGGAAATGGGTTTGGTGAGCATCTAGCTGTCTGTGCTATAGCAGCAGTCTAAGAAAAACAAAAGGCCAATTGATTAGGTTTCAGATCATGATCAACATAGTTACATTTGGATGGAGTTGCCTCAGAATAAAGGGTGTGAGAATTTTCCAAATAATCTTTCTCTAGAGCAAACATTGTTATTAAACAATTCATTAAATGGTATAAAGATCTATTAAAGGCAGACCTTGAGACTTGCATCATCTACTGCAATCACGCACTTTGAGCCCGCTAACCACTTTTGTGCCATGCCACCAGTACTGAGTATGCACAAGGTCCCAGAGCCCCTGCCTTCCTTCTGGACTTGAGCTTTCGCCTACCTTGTACTCCACTTCCCATCCCAAACATGACTGCCCAGCTCTCAACTTTTTGCTTCATCCCTGCCCATGGTGTTACCCCTCGGTATCACCTAGGTTCTGACACTTATATCTTAAGTCCAACGATACTCGGCGTTCACTCCTCAGACTGAGGTTTTTGGCCACTGAAGCTGACAAGTCAGCCCATTTCTGGTCTGCATCAGTGGGCCCAGCCTCCACAACAGCCCACAAACCTACAGAGGTTTTCTCACCCTTTATAGGAGTAGGACATGCATACTTTAGTAAAATATGTTGTTTATGACTTACAAAATTCCCACCCAGCCAGATTTTGAATTTTAGCTGCCAGAAAGCATTCTATATACATTATCTGATCCAAACCTTATAATAATCCAAAGATTTTGGGTATCACTGTCATCCTCATTTTAGCAATGAGAGAAATAGACTTAATGAAGCATGGTTTCTTAGGAACAGCACACTGAAGGACTTCTATTTGAACCCAGTTATTGCTGACTCCTAAGTTAAAATTCTGAAAAAAGGCACTGTGTATAATAAGCAGTGATCAGGCTTTAACTGAGACAGGAGTACCCTAGGTTAATAGCAGGTTTCTAGGTGACAGTTATGGATGTTGATCTGGTCCTGGGTTACACAGATCTCTTCCCAAAGAGACAACTATTAAACAGGAGTATTACAGGCCAGTTCACTGACATAGAAGCCCAGACTGTATCATTTGTGAGTAACCATAATCACAATTCTGGACAGTTCTGATTGGCTTCACTATCCTTGACCCTTTGGGAGGTATGTTTGTTTTCTCTTGATCCAAATTATAACGTACTTCTGTTTATTAGTTATGACCTGATTTTTCTGACAATGTGAGGAAATTTCTCAGCCCCAAATGTCTGCCAATGATTTGTGGATGGCAGGTAAGCATATTAACAGGCTACACTTAACACAATTTGAAATTTCATAAAAGGCAGATGTTTGTAGATGTCATGAATCAACCTTTATGTCTGACTGATGTGATGTTTGCAGAAAATATCTCACAACACTCTCACATGTTACTGGGAGCTTCTTGAACTAGGTTATTTGCAAGTCAGAACCTGCTGCTTTCTAATGAATTGTTATTTGTGTTGCTTCAGTAACCTCCTGTTCAGATATGACAACAGGTTAACAATCCCATGGTTCATCTGCTCCATTTGGTTCTCTCACAACGACAATGCTGCAGTCATTCGGTATTAGAAACTTTGCAAACTTTTGCCAACAATTCAATCACATATCATATTTGAGGAACACACTCAGTGAGAGTTAATTGGTGCTATTGTCAAGCTCATGAACATTTTATTTGGTTTTCCTGGAATTACTTATCTTCATTTTTCAAATCCTGAATTTCCTTCTATTTCTATAATGTTTTGAGTACTGAGTTAATTTTTGTGTGCATTCGTCAATTATTCCCATCAACTTATCTTCACTTAAGTCAGTGTAAGATACTAATTAACTGAGCAATTTTATTGTTTAGTCTGTCAGATCCATGGTTATTTTTATACCACTTAAGTCTTCCCAGCCTTTGGTGGCTTTGCCAAGTTTCTGTCCCTGTTTTACTGCATTTCACTCTATTTACCTCTTTGCTGCTATAATATGGATTAATCTAAGTAATTTTTCCTACTGCTGTAACAATCTGAAAGTAAATGCTTTATGTGATTATTTTAGACCTGACATGTCATTTGGCCACTGAAGTAATGCTTAATGGCCTAATTACTATAGAGTAGAAAATTCGAAAACTGAGATGTCTTTATTACTCCAGGGTAAAAAAAAAATCCAAAGCCATAATGAATGCAATTCTTGTAAACAATCTTTGTGTGGCATGGTTTTCAAAAACTATCAGCATTCAGTTCAATTTTTACACCTTTACTTTCTTTTTTCAATGCTCTTTATCCATATCCAAATTTTCGTTCATTGGTCCCAGATGTGAGTTTTCATTTCTGATGGCATATCTATATTTGATTCAATATCTACATCTCTCTTTACCATGGCTAGTCTCAGATTTACCACATTTTATTCACTTAGCCTTATGTCAGTTCAAGATATTTGGTAATAAAATGTGCCTACCTTGTAAGTCTACACATCATCACCTCAATTCCCAATAGAGAGGTCTCCAATAACTGTGTATTTACTGGATCTTCCTTTAATGCCCTCTCAGCAATCTGGCTCGAGTGGATGACTGACTCTGTCAGCCATAATGCTTCGGACAGTCACAGCTCACTGGGCTTGGGTACATCTTCAATCTCTGGTTCCAGACCATCAGGCCCAGCCAGCTACTTGCAACTATTTCTTGCATGTAAGGCCATCCTTGAGTGAAAAGACCATCAGTCTCCCCAAGGACTCACCTCTAATTCTCCTTTCCCTGATAAAGTGACTACTTTGGTCCCATGATGAACTACTAAAATCTTAATGGGGTATCAGAGCCCCATGAAGTGACTGTGGCACAGCTTGCCTTTCACAAACAAGGACACTGAGCTGGGTTTTGAGAGGCTTGTAATTAGTATAATTACTTTATTTTGATTGCCGAGGTTAACAATATATTTGGGCATTGCCCAAATATATTATCATCAACTGATGAGCTGGAGTTTTAAAATTTGATTATATGACATGTGTTTAGCCATATCACTCTCTGTGTTGCTTTTAGGGAATTACTAATGACTTGGTCCTTAAGATACTTAAACAATTTTGCCCATAATACTGTACCAGGTATGAACAAATCTAAAGAAATGAGCTTCTCAAATATTCTGCCATGTGGTGTGTCTGTGCTTGCATGAGTGCCATTTTAAAATCGCATCCAAGAGAGAAGGAAGCACATCATTCAGTTGATCAGGAGTATGTGAGCAAGAGTTCAAAATATCTTTGTGACACAGACAGTTCTTCCCTGTGTTTCTGCCCAGAGGGAACTGATAAACAAATGGTTCTTAATTGGGGTCACTTTGGCAATGTCAAAATTTGACAACATTTTGATAAACAAATGGCCCCTAGTAGATAGAAGCCAGTGATGCTATCAAACTTCCTATAAGGGACAGCATAGCCTTCCACAGTGAAAAATTGTTTGGCTCAAAATGTCAACAGTGACAAGGTTGAGAAACCCCAGGTTAGACCAAAAAAAAAAAAGAGAAGACTCTAAAAGGTTAAAGAAAAGTGCATAAGGATTATCCAAAAGAAGCAAAATCAAACAGTTCACCCATTCAAAATTATTCAACAAAGACTTCAAAATTTTCAAAAGGATAAGCTTCATTTGTTGAAGTATCCCAACATTAAACATTCCAGGCATGTTGAAAGCTCCCTGAAAATTACAATCTGCCTTTATTCCAGTACCAAAGACCTTTTCTCTTATAAGGAAAGATAAGATGATGAATTCCCCATGCCCCTACCCAAGTTATTCTACACTTATGCCAGGATTCCTTCATGAAATCATGCTGTGTGTGAGACAACCAACAGGCAGGATTTAATTGAAAGGTGAACATTGCCCAAGGTTATAAAACACAGTCCCTACTCGGGGTGATCAAAAATGGAGGGCTAGCCTTGTATTACAATTTGACACATGGTGTAATTTACATTAAAATAGGTTATTGTGGCCTAAATTCTGACTCTTAACAAAATTATCTTTTCCTTGTGCGCTGCAACTCGAAATAAAAATTAAGGTTAATTCTTAACAGTTTAAAATGCATTACTATTTGCAGGGGGGGGACTTTTAGTCATTCAGATCTTAGCAAGAGTAGTTACAGAAGTTTGATGGATTTCTTACATCTATTTCCAATGACTATGAGGATGGTAACGAGATGGAGCTATAGATGAACAGGTCCTATAATCATCTGATCTTCAAAAATTAAGGCATTTGTCCAGGGAGGTTCAGGAACCCCAAAATCCTGGTTTCAGTTAGCCATATCACCCTGAGAGTGGTCCAGAAATGTATACACCCAGAGGACAATTATGAGAACATCTGTCCTTTATTAGAAGCCTGGGCTTTGGCCCCAAACCCCAAGGTGACTCTCAAGCCTTGGTGAGCTCTGCTGCCTGCCAGAACTCATTTTGGCTGGACTAAGAAGGCTAAAGTAGCTTTCTTCCCCTCTGAATTTAATCTAGTTTCTACTTATAGATTTTTAAAGAGAGGTGGAATGGGGGTATCTCTTCCACAGTGGAAAGTGGGTACATCTTACCTCCGGTCTCCTAAAACACAGAGCATCTAAAGAAAGACTAGAATATACGGGGAGAAAGAGAAACAGACAGATAGACTTGACCAGGCCTGCCTCCAAGAACAGCAGGTCTTCATGCGCCCTGTATTACCTCTCTAGACCCTAGGAAGGAACTGTATTCTGAAAGACAAATGGAGTAGTTACCATGAAATAAGCACAGGTGGAAATGTGAAGGAATGAGAAATCAAGTGATTCTCGGCTGGTGGGCTTTAAGAGCAAATAAGCCAAATGGAGACATAACAAAACCAAGAGGCAACATGAGAGTTCAGAGCATCAGAAAAATAAGATTAAGGGGTCAGAAAGAAACTCAGAAAGTGGCTGTGAGAGAGCCTGAAAAATAAGCTTTTGCAACATCTTGCTTAGACCAACCTAAATTCTGAAGGTCTTTTCACCTTGATAGCTCTGTCACCAAGGTAGAGCTGCTCTCTAGGGATAACCCCTCACTCAACCAGATTTCTTACAGAGATGTCCACCCACACCCTGAACTTCTTAAACAAGCACCAACAGTTCAAGTTGTCACTTGGGTAAATTTAAATCATGACATTTTATATCATAGCTACAATCAAAGTTGCCTTACAGAAGATTCTGGCCTCCAAACAGAGATTGCTGAGATATTAAGATAACCCAAAAGACAACCACCAATGCAGACTTATGGCCAAGGCTTCAAGAGGTAAGAATGACTGCAGCAAAAGGTAGGTAGGTAGTCTAAACAAGTTGACAGTTTCTGCAAATATTCAGAACCATTATTTGAGATTAACTGCACAATTATGCAGACTCCACTTTAATATGCTGTGCAGGTTAATGGTGGAAAGGACACCTACACTTGTTTAATATTTCTCATGGTGCCACGCTGGGTTGGGTGACAGAAGAAGGACTGCAGTATATAAATACAGGCATTCCTATCTATCAAAAATTTATTTCCAGCTACTCTTGTTGGGTCCCAATGTTGTGAACAAGCCCACTGCGGGACTGATTTGAGGGTACTCTGCTAAAGAGAAAAGGGACTATGATATGGCCCCAGAGCAATTGACCAGAAAGTGAAAAATGACAGGCTTAGAAAATCCACTGAAATAAACACAGCAAATGCTCCATCCCATTTTTATTGTTGAGGATTTTGCTTTGTGTGAGCTTAATTAGGCGAATATACCTTTCTGGTATGTCTTAGGGAGAGAGTCATAGAGGGAAGGTCAGCCAAGATTAAATCAAGACTTGTGGAATTATTATTGCATTTGGGCTGAAAAAAGTTAATTTTAAACGCTTTAGGTAAAAGTGCTTGATACAAACAGTAGTGGGGAAGAGTTTCCAAAGTAAATTTGCCCGTGTTATGAGGACATAAATGCAAAGCTGGTTGCTACTCAACAGGAAAGTAACTTCATCTCTTATCATCCCTTCAAATTGAGGCCAGTCCTAGGAATGTGTCCACAGCCCTAAAGATACACATTTGTGGCACAAATTAAATGGCACACCTTGCTGGAAAGTTATGAAAGTAACTGGCAACCCAACAGAGCTTGTTTTTGAATTTCAGAACTTGCCTTTATCCTTCTGTCCCTCCTCTCCACCGCTATTTTCTGTCTCATCCTAGCTCATGTTTCCTCTTCCTCTTTTCTCCTTTGTGTGCCCTGGGCCTTCCCTGTGGGGCTGATTTGACAACAGCAGCCAAGCTTTAGCTTCTTAATTTGTTTCTCTTGGAGTTTCCCATTATAAAGCTTTTAAGAGTTTTACCTCACATTATAATTCTGATTAAATGTCTCCTGCTCTGACTCCTTCCTTGACTTGTTATAAGAACAGAGGAGTGTTGGGTTGTTCGTGCATATAATGGGCTCAGAACTCCCTAGAGGGACGTTTTATATTTAAGACAACAAAAATAACTCTCACTACAATTAATAAAAGAAAAACGAGGCTCCCCACATAGAATTTCAATAAGACTCTAGTAGATTAAATATTCAGGAAAGAGATGTGCTGAAGACTTAGCTTGTTATGGCTCAAGAGGGGCACCACAGTTAATGGGGCTGGGAAGCAGATGACACTAGGTGAAGTTCAGGGCTGTCAGTTGCCACAGCAACTTGAAATATCTCCAGCAGCATTCTCATTCTTATGTTAAACACACACACACACACACACACACACACACACACACACACACACACATACACACATTTTCAAAGCAGAGAGGTGACAGAGGTCTGATCAGCTTCCCTTTGACAACCATCCTCTAACCCACTGACTTACTCTCCCAATAGGTGTAAGGCTTGGGGAAACACTTCTAATAGAGTCATTACCTTATTTAACCTTACGTTTGCTCTAATACAGGGCATTTTTTTCCAAACGATAATGTAGCTTTGAAATGAGAGAGACCACGGTTTGAATCTAGCCTCTCTCTATTATGCTATTTCAGTGATTCTGATCAAGCTGCTTAAATTCTTTGAACCTCAGCATCCACTCATTAGTATTGGTTGCTAGTCAGTTCTTTGCTGGATAACAAATAATCTCAAAAATTCAGTATCTTAATAAACATCGACTTTCTTGTTCACAGGTCTACCAGTAGTTATTGGCCAGGGTCAGCTCTAGGGTAGGGGTTGGGTTCACTTATTTCCTGATCCTCCTTGGGCCAGAAGCAATCCAAGGAATGCTCTTCTCACGTCAAGCCACTGGGACACAAAGGGGGCAAGCCAAACTGTTCAAGCACACCTAACGTCCCTGCTCGAGTCATGTCTGCTAAGACTTCATTGGCCAAAGCTGTCAAATAGCCTAATCCAATGTCCAGTGGGTGAGAAGGGCACTCTATCCCCCTTCCTCCCATGATGTCTTTGTAAAGCCACAGGAGTGAAGAACTGAGATCAAATCTTCCACAACTGAAATAACTATCACATAGAGGTGTTGTAAAGATTAAATAAGTACAAATGTGTAAGGAAGGAGTAGGAGCTGAATAGACAATAGCTGTTATTATGGGTTCACAAATAGTTTTTCTGATAGCTATGCCTATCTACATGAAAGTTCCAAAATGAGACTGTTAAACATTACTTTATTACTCTTTAATAAATTTTATTAACTGTAATTATTAAAACATAGACACAAGCTTCTGTTCCCTGTCTCTGTGAAACTCTGATGATGCAAATAAGCCAGGATAAGCTACCAAGAGGTTTACACAAACTCAGAAAATGAAGATATTTGTCATTGGAACCCCAGGCTCCCTGTTCTGAGCAGCTCCTTTCAATGGTTCCAGCCTTATTTAACACTACTCAGTCCTATGTCCTTGCCTTAATTAGAAACCATTAGTACCTCTGAAAAACTGATGCCCCTTCTCCCTGTATAGGTCTAATGGGAGAGCAGGTACGCTGGCACAGTGGCTAATTTCTACCTAGTCTTTTCTCATACAAATCTGTTTCCACTTCCTATAGAGAAGAGCCTTTCAGTGGGGGAAGGGGAGTAAAGGGGGATGATCTCCCTCTACCCCATTTTACATACATATTCCTCTACCTCCCACCCATGCCTTCACCCATGATTTAAGTAATTCAAACCAAATTACATAAAATATAGGGACCATGAGAGTTAGCAAGAACCTAAGAGGTTTCAGAAGGTCTCCAGGAATGCTGAGTCTTGGCCCTGAAATGACATTCTTGCTTGAAATGGCCACTCCATTACTTCTTAGTTGGACCCAAGTCATGTTATTTGGACTCTTTAGGACTCCTTTTTAGCAATGATAAAATGGAATTTAAAACACCTGCCTTGAAATATCACTGATGAGATCAGATGATATCATTTACTACTGAGCAAATATTTATTGAGTGCTTGTGTGTGCCAGGTCCTAAGGATGAAAACATGACCACTTCCTTCCAAAGTTTATAGAGTAATCACAGGGACATAGTGGGAGCTCAGTAAATCATCACTATTATTATCATTTACATTTATCTGGTGGCAATATGTGAGATTTTTAACAAGTGACACAGTACTGGAATCCTTATATTGGAATGAACAGCAGTCTTAGAGCTGTAGCAGGTGCTGAAGGCCACCTACTATGCCAAGATCATGGTGAGTAATGGCCAGGTGGCCTGGGAGTTATGATCAGGGAGGCTGTGGCAGCGTGGCCACATAGGAAACTCAAGGCAGCAACTATTTATCACCCAGTGAAGGAGTATTTTAACATTTTAACAATTGATATGGTATTACTGGAGATATTCTTACATTTTATCTTATATCATATACTTTGATATTAGATAAAATATCACAGCATATACTTCTGATATTTATTGTTTGTTTACCTAACTGTCACAATAAATGGATAATGCTCTCTTATATATGTTGCTTTTACTCACCAATGATCCAAGGAAAATTTACCCTGGATGAAACTGATATTTCAGTTCCATCTCTAAAATGTACATATGACATGGCCAAAGAGGACCTGTCCTGACACAGGCATCAAAGATTCCTCCCCAACCACCACATATAGGCCCAAAGCAGAGTCAAATAATTCCAAAGACAAGGTTGAAGAAAGCACTACTGTGTCAGGTATCAGGGATTCCAAGATAGTGTGTTGGATGCTTCATCCCTGCAGGGGCCTCCTGTCCCACAAGGACTCATGTCCTCAGGAATGACTGAAGTTTCTCTAAAGTACTCGGCAAATGCTAAGAGGGGTGAGAAGTGCCAGTTGCAGGAGAAAAGGACGAGTATAAGATATCTGTTAAAGAACAGAGGAAGGACCCTCCATTAGAGTAAAACAATGGCTTGGGATAGCGCCAGGCTCTGCCAGTACCATGTGCTTACTTGGCAGCACTCACCACTCCCCCAAAAATACAGATGATTAACATAAATGAAGTAACATTTCAGCAAATGAAAAATATTCCAGCCAATGAAAAAGTGAAGAATTGGAAAATTTTCATACATAATGGAAAGATTGTTCTAAGAATCACAGCAAGTAATGGTACATTCTTAACCTAATTCGGGCTTGGGGTCATGGTAGTTCAGAGTCTAAAGAAATCATTCAGTCTATTTAATCTGGAAAACTGAAGACCAGTGAGGTAAAATGTCTTGTACTAACTGAAGACTCTTGATCCTCAACCCAGAGGCTGGTTATATAATGCTAACAAATCTTTCTCTCGATTGCAGAAACAAGCACACACATACACCAAAGAGAGACACTGAGGAATAATCAACACATCATGAGACAGTCGTTCTTGGAAACAATTTGTGATAAAATATTCTCCAAAGAATATACAAACACAGACATTAAAGATTATTATTCTAGTTGCCAAGACAACAAAAGAATAAAATCACAGAAAGAAATAACCATGAAATCTTCCCCCAAGTTCTACACCCAAACCACAGTGAGACTAAGGGTGAGATGCCTCTCATGTTGGGATTATTAGCCTTAGGAAGGTACCCAGGACAAATACATATGCCTCTAATCACAAAAACCTGGGCTGCCCTCAACATAGAAGTACTACAGAGGAAAAGTATTCACTACCAGTTTGCTGCAGACTAGAGTGATCTGAGAACTAATTCCATTAACATGTGCCCAGAAGATCTATACAGGAGGAAGCAATCCAAAGGCTAATTGCGGAGTTCATTTTAACAGCACAGAGGTTTGTACACACATCTAATCATGGGATCAGCAAATTACATGCCTGGTGCACAAATCATGTGACCTTTCTTGGATTGTGGAACAATTGAGTACATTTCAGAGAAACCCTAAAAATGGAAAATTCACTGAGCAGAAGGCCAAGATGTGAAGCTGTTGCATAGAGCAGACGGGCATCAGTGGTGAGCAACATGCTTTTAAGCATCTTTGAAGCCTGGGGCACTGAACCAGGCACTGGAAGAGAATTAATTCCTCCCCTCACCCACTAACCACAGTCACTGTAAAGGAAACTGCATTACCTCTTTAATGAACCAGCAGCCCTCAAATGATGCTCTAGGTGCCTGTCATCAAAAGCAGACCAGAGATTACAGAGAGGAAACAGGTCGGGAAAGGATCTCCTTCCAACCCTGTCTACTTGTCTGTGCCCCCTGCAGGCTCTGAGAACACATAGACTCAAAAGACTTTGAGGCTCCTAAACATTTAAAGGCCCTAGTAAGAGACTAATACAAATTAATTAAACTGACAAATCATTAACAGTGTCACTGATGATGAGTGAGGAATGGAGGAGCTAACAGTAACACATCATCCTGCTCTCTCCTTTGCCTGGCCCTGGTTTCCACACCTCTCACTAGTGCATCATTATACATACATATACATGCACACACACATACACACACACAAGAATTAGCAATTTGTGATAATACAAAGGCTTGGGCAAGATTAAGTCTTAGAACTTTAGTAATAGGCTACCTGGAGAGATGCTAGAAATATCAGGAAATAAGACTATCTGAGAAGCCTCTGACCTGAATTACAGGAAAAAAATGTTAAGAAATCCTTTCTCCAAGAGAATCCCCTGGAACTTAAGAAAGACCTCAACATACAAATGTCAGCAATACAGAAACTTTTCCTACTCTTTCTAATGCTTCCCAAGGATACACCCTATGCTGACTAATTTCAGAGAATATAAGAAGACAGGTTAGATGAGCTCACTAGACTCTGAGTTCCTCAAAAGCACAGGCTGTATTTCTTTGGACATCAGTACCCAGTACATGAGGTCTTCTTAGATGCCTTTTTTTGGAATGGCCCACTCACTCTGCATGCCCATCCTACAAAGTTATTTACTCCCTTGGGGCACGCTTCTGCCTCTTACCTGAGATTAGCCAGAGCTCAGTAGACCATCACTATTATCATTTACATTGATCTGGTGGCAATGTGTGAAATATTTAACAAATGGCACAGGACAAAGTCTCACATATAGGAATAAATAACAGCCTTAGAGCTGCAATAGGGTGCTGGATGTTGCCTCTTATGCCAGTACCATTCACCCAGCCATTTGACATATACAGTATATGCAAGGCATAGTTACTGGCACTAAGAATATACTCCGCCCATGTTCTTCCTACAATCATCATACATCCAGTCCTAATTTTGAACCAATCAGTAAATAAATATTGATCCAAAGAGCACCTGCCATGTGCTAGGGTATGTTCTAAGCATTTTTAGGGAAATGATGTAACAGATGCTGACTGTGCCATCAAGAAACTAACTATTTAGTGGAGCAGCTGAGACCACATACCAAAGGAAAACTACACAAACAGCAGAATGAAGAGGTCCCCAGTGAGAAAAAAAAAATCACTGAATAATTTCATGTGCAGAGGAGGGAATGTGCTGTTCAGCCTATTTGGGCCTGTTAGATCTGGGGCTTGGTTAAAGTTGGTTCTCTGAAGAGACATATAGCCCTGAGCAGAAATGTAAAAAAGGGAAAGAGAAACTAACAAAGATTGAGCACTGCGATGGGCCTTCACAGCCCTTACTCCATGCAATTCTCTCAGCAGCAGTTTGTGGTGAACTTTTGTCATTTCCTTAAACTGCTCAACATCCAAGCCCTCTCTGCCTCTGAGAAAACCTTCGCTGTCTTGCCCAAGAGAGTGTCTAGCTCCAAGCATGCTTTAAATGTGGAATGAGTGGCACCAAGAGAAATGGACCCAAGATAATGCAATATCAGACAATGGGGTGTCATGTTGTGGTGCGTTCAGAGATGGCAGAATCTTAACTGGACTGTTCCTTCAGCTGCACCTTAGTTGAGGTTCTGGATGCTTGGCTTCCTTTGGTCTCTACCCATTTTCCAATCCTCGCTTCTCAGCCTCCTCCTCGATTCTAGGAGTTATTTGATATCCTTCCAGTAAATTACTTTTCTGCTTAAGTTAACTAGAGTCATTTTTGGCTGCTTACTACGAAGAATACTAATACTCCTGTGATAGAGGCATCATTCGCTGAATTTTACAGATGAAGAAACGAAGGCTCTGGGAAGCTAAGTACACAGCCAATTAGTGATAGGGGTAGAGAGTTTCAGCTCAGGTCTTCTGACCTCAAACCCACAATGCTGTGTTACCTGGTTGAAGAGTTGAGATGCAGAAAGCATGTCTGGTTCTGTTGCCCAAAAGAAGTTGATTCTGTTCCTTGCTGGTATCTGCTCTCACCTGTATGGACTTCAATCCCGGGAATCTCTTCCACTGTAATGGCCTTCACCAGGCTTATAGTCTCATAACCACAAACTCAATAAAAAGGTGTAATTATTTTCTCCAAAAGAGTGAATGAAAGTCTTGGGTTTGATTCTCATTGAACTATCTCAGTGGCCAGGAATGATATATATTATTGGCCAAGCCTGACTCACATGTGTTGCATACTCTTCACCCCAAACTCCAAAGGGGTGTCAAACTTTATAGGCTGAGGTTGGTGGAGCGACAATTCCCAAGAGGAGAATCACAGTATTTTACCAGAAAAAAGGCAAATGGATATTGAACAGCAAAAACAACAAATCACTGGCGTCCACTACCTCTACAGTGTGGGCGGCACTCATCTTTTCAGCCCTTCTCCACACTGCAGTAGAGCCTTTCTCCAAAACTGAATTCTGCCACCCACCCAGCAACCACAAGCTCTCTCTTCTTCCTCCCAACTAAATTTCTTCCAACTTCTTTATATTATACATGCTATAAACTTAAATTATCCCCTTTCATAGCCTTTGCATTTTAAATAAAAGCAGTGAATATCTCTAGAAGCCACTGTGAAAGCTATATGTTAAGGGAGGAACTTCAGAAAGTGTGGAGATTGGTTGGCTCATCATGGCTTTACCAGTCCCCTAAAGACATATCACAGAGGTAGCCAGCCACTCTGGTCTAAGTCAGTAGGGACTTGGTCCTGGATCCCGGTGCAGAAATTAAATGCCAAAGTATGTCCAAGGGAGAGTGCTAGGGAGACTGCTAAGGAAAATCATGTCCAAGCAGTCCAAGCAAGGTGAGCATTTAGAGCTAGAGCTTGTAGCCAAGGGATTAGAAAGCCATGGAAGACACAAGCAAGGAGCAGTGAGAGGCACTGAGTGGGTTGATACTGGAGACAGCAGGCAGATTGAGAGGAAATGTCTGTGTTTCCTTTGGTGTGCACGAGGGCGAGCTGGCTCTATATAAAAAACTAGACTAGACTGAACAGAACCTTGGCCTCCATGGAAGGCCACCCCCAGGCTCTACCCAGTTTACTCTTTGGCTCTAGGTTTTTTCCTCCCTGTCCTGACTCAGTTTTTCCTAGAACTGAGCTTGCACCTAGCAGCTGATCTTTAGTTGAAATTGCAAGACTTCAATATTTACCAAACACCAAGTGTTAGGCTAGACTTAAGCTAGGGACTGGTAATACAGAGATGAAGTAGATGTCATTTTCAACTTTGGAAAAATTTGCTGAGGGTGGAAGAAGCAACTGAGCTTTTAAAAAAAATGATGACAGAATATTAGTTCCATAATAGAAACTTACATAAGGTTTCCATAGGAACTCAGGAAAGGAGGAATTAACCCAAGTGCCCTTCAGATTGTGGGAGGAAACGGTGGGTAATGAAGGTGCAAGGCAGGTTGGGCCTGATCATCCATGGGATGATACAGGTTAAAAAAGGAGAAGCAACAGAAATTAAGGGTTGAATCAAAAAACAGTTCACACTGTGATCTAAAGTTCCTCCTGAGAGCGTGAACCCTCAGCCTCATAAGCCCACTGCTGGCATGGGGTCTTCTACCTAAAGGGGGCCCAGTAAGTGTTTGTGAATTAAACAGTGAATACTGCTTTGCCTTGGAACAGAATTGTAGACCTGAAAGACCAAGGGATACTGCTTCCTAAAACATTATCACAGCCTTTAATTTCTCATTATTACTCTCTGAGCAGTTTAATTAATAATTACTATGGGAAGAGGAGAGCGAAGTGATAATAGCTATTGGCCAAAGCTATTGCTGAATTGAGTCCAATTATGAAATGAACAAAGCACATCCAAAAAGAAGCATGAATTTCAGGAGTGAAGGAAGGCCCTGGGTACCAGAAGCTCTGAGAGATACTCTCTATCTAAGCATCTGTAGGGTGAGGTATGCTCAAAATAGGAAGGGTGGAGAAATAATAAATATGAGTATTTGTCAGGAAATGATTCTTTTGCCAAGGTCTGCATTTCCTAGAAGGGTAGACATTGCCACTGAACCCCTTATCCTCCTGACCAACAGCATAGAATAAACTAAACACAGAAGAAGAGGAGCAAAGGCTCGAGGCATCTTATCTGTGGTGCCAAATGTCCAGGATGCCATCAGCCCCAGGGCCCCAGTACTTCTGAGGTCAACAAATCCCCATGAATTGATGGCTCTTTGATTTCTCCTTTAAAAAGCAGTATGATCATGTCTTCAGAAAGGTGACTACAGAACGGCTTACCATAAAGAACTTTGTTGTATGAATAGTTTGGGTAATGGATGATTCTACCGCTCACTGGGAATAACCTATATATGTGGCCTGTCTCTATCAGGGATCCCCCTATGCTGTCTTTTTCACGCATACTTACCTTCCTGTCCCAGCTGACTACTCTACAAACCACCATCTCCCCACGATACAGGTCTTCAATTTTCAGTGTTTGGAAATTCATTACACCCAAACCATTAATATAAGTAATGTTTATGCTTTCTCTTATGAAGAACCTTTTATGACTATAGAATCCTGGGTATCAGGTACCTAAGAATTCCTATTTTGGCTAAATAAAATCTAAATACATAGGTTGTAATTTTTTTAAAAGGAAAATGTGTAATTTATAAATACTTATGCTAAAGAAGAAATTTAAAAATGCAAGCACACAATTCCTGTAAACACTGAAAATATTAATCATCTGGAAAAAACAGGCTGAAGGAAGACAATTTTTTAAATACTAATGATGTCTAGGACTTGGAAACTGCTTTACTCAAGCACCGGTTGGGATAACTCTGTATTTTAAAGTAGCTCCTTTAAGAAAATCCCTTCTTTTCCTACCCCCTACGAAATGATGTTATCCTGAGAGTTACATGATGTAAAGGTGACATTCTGTGGCTGAACCGAGGAACTGCAATGATTTGATGCAAATGCCCTGAGCATCCACCTACTTCTGCCCTTCAGGTCCTCATTAACTTGTGGATAGAGGGTCAAAGTTAAGTTAATGAACTATTTCCTTACATGTTACAGAATGAACTACAACTAGTTTTCAAGTGTGAGCCTGTCTGCTTTCTTTGCAGCTGAAGATCTCAGTATACACCAACTGCTGTTTACTACTCCTCCACTAGAGGCACTTCATACAGAAGAAAAAGAGGGAGGGTTGGAATAAAAAAACTAAGGTTCAAGTCCCAGCTCTGCTCTCCTTAGATAGTGTCTTGCCCTCTCTGGGCCTCTCTTCTTATTTGTAAATTATGAGTGGTCATGTGGTCATCATCTATAGATCATGAAAAGATTTACATATGTGGAAAGGGGAGTAGGGGACAGGGGATAGAGAGACATGATATGAGTGGAAATGCTGTATGAAGACAGACAGTTTTCCACTTCTTAATGGAAAAGCACCTTCTTTCAGGCAGAGAACTTAATCCATCTGCAGTATCTATACCTGCCAGGTAGACTCCAAAGCAGCCTCACCTTGTGCCTTTCACAGGTCTCTCCAATCTTCCTGCCTCCATTACTGACAGGAACTGGAAATGTCTCAGGAACACCATGAAAATACTCTCTTCCTCTACAGGAAGCATGTTGCAAATTCAATGTCTAGTTCACCTCTCAGGGCATGGGTTTTCAGGGTCAGTATATTGACATGTCCGTGGGTGTCATATAACAGCACAGTGAACTTGAACCCTGATTCCTGAATTCAGCAGACTGTTACCCCCCAACTTTCAATTCAAAGACACAGGGCGACATTTACATCATCCAATCATTTTCTGTTTGGAGGTCAGGAACTACCAAAAGCTTACTTGGCTAAGTATTTTCCGGATTGTGCATGCTTGCTTAGTCCTCCAGCTAGTTTTATTTTGACAGGCAGAAGTTTCATTTTCCAGATGTTCTGTGGGAACTTAGAATTTTTCTTTTGCCCCTCTGAAGCAAAAACCAAAACCACTAATAGACTGCAACTCTAAATAGATTAACTCCCAACACTACCTGGCTCAAATTCATCTTTGTATTGCTATAGTTGTCCTTTCTTCCAGACTTTTACTACTCTTTTTATGTTTTTTACTTTTATAAGATTTTTACTTTCCCATCTATAAAAGAAGAGAAAAGAAAGAGCAAAATTATGTGGAGACTAAGTATCAAAACCTATGTCTTACTTTTGCCTTTTTCTTTCTTTTGTTAGAAAAGCACAAAGGTACATTTGGGGTAGTACAGAAAAAGAGAGCAATGCATCGGTTGTTACCTGCACTGAAATAAAAGTAAAGTGAAACAGTATTTTCTGAACAAATGATAGATGAAGATCTAGAACCTAGGGTGGAGAGAGATGCTAGAATAGTGAAAACTTATAAATGTGCTGACTTTGCCTTTATCTGTTTTCTTGAATACATAATATTTGGAGTTTTCGATTGCATTGAGAAATTTTCTCCATCTTCTAGAAGATGCCAAAAAATTTTGTACTCAGGGGTAAGCAAAAGGCTGACAACCCAGGAATTTTGATAATGTACTAACAGAAGTAGCCTTGTAACAGCATGCATGACTGAAGAGTTTCAGAACTTCTGGTACCCTAGTACTGAGATGTTTTCCCAAGTGAGTAGAGCTGATATTGGCTTAGAACAGAATCAGATACCAGTGACCAGTTAGAATTCATTTCACAGGAATCTGAAAAAGACCAGCTGAGGGCAGGCCTGCAGTCTCCTGGCTCTGAGGGCGTACATTCCCTGCACCTGCAAGCTCCAGATATTGCATCTGTGTCTAGTGAAAACCAAAAGCCTAATATTTATGCACACCCTGCTGGACATTCCTCACTGCAACAGTCATGCCTTAAAGGTTATAGCACACAGCTCTGATGCTTTATAAAATTCCAAAGGGTGATCATGGAGTTCAAATGTATTTGGACAGGTCACTTAGGCTTTATGGGTCATACAGTTTCTCTCACAATTTTTGTTGTAGAGCATAAACAGTCATAGATGATATGTAAACAAATGAGTGTGGCTATCTTCCAATAAACCTTTACAAAAACAGGCAGAGGACTGACTTTGGTCCATTTGCTAAGTTCGTCAAGTTCACCAAGTGCTATATAAGAGAATAAAGAACTTCTCTAGAAGAGAAAAGAGTTTCTACTAAAGCAGGGGTTTCAATTGAGGCCTCTTATTTGGTGCTTCGCACATTCTTCAGATTCACAGAGCCCATTTATCGGTTAGGGACATCTACAGCTGCAGGTAACAGAAAAACATACTCAACTTTTATAAACAGAAATTTCTTATTCTCATGTAACGAGGAGTACAGGGTTAGACAGTTGATGCTGCTGTTCTGCTTGCTCTCCCTCACTGTTTTCTTGAATACAGACTCTTTCCTCCACTATTCGTGACCTGCTGACTAGTCATCTCACATCTACCAGATGGCTGATGCTCCACAGAACATCACATTTGAATCTGAGGAGGTAGAAAAGGAGAAGGATAAAAGGATAAGCCAATCATAATTTTTCTCTTTCTTATCAGAAAAGGAAAAGTTCCCCAAAACACCTCTACCCCAGCTGATAAAAGATTTCTACTTATATTTCACTGGCTAGAACTATGGCATGTGGGTAGTCATCACTTGTTGAATAAAAAGATGGGAAATCTAGTATTTGTTTTGCTAGCCCTCAGAATCTAAATGGGAAAGGGACAAGGTTATTGGGGATGAGAACTGAGACAGCCAAACTACGCCTCTGGGTGTAGGACACTGAACTGGACACTGAGATAAGAAATGCATCCTAAGGTAGAAGTTTTGAACATATGCTCACTAACCATGGAGAGCTGTAAGAGTGATCCCTGGTGAGAAGGTATTGTAGGTTGCCTGTTAGGGGAAAGCTTGACCACAATGGTACTGGTGCTTTTAAAGGGCTTTATCGATAATGGTATTTTAGTCATATTAATAATGATCTATAAGTCAATGTTCCTATTGCCCATTTGTGACTTTCTCCCATTATAGACCCAAAAAGGGTTTTCTACCTGTGGCTGTATAAAATGACGGCTAACACAAGTATCCCTCTCAGCCACCATAAAAAGCATTTTACCATAGAAAACGCTAGACATAAAATATTATATTGTATAGCTGAGATTCTAGGGAGGACTTTTGGTGACTGGAAAGCAGTTATCCAAATATTGGCAAAGTATCAGGGTTAATTTACTGATTACATTTTTGACAAGTGGTAGACCTGACATTTTAATGTCCACAAGAGTTTAGCACTTTGGTTTTTAGTCCTTTACCTTAAAAATAGTATGACATGTGACTTCAATCTCATAGTTTAACTCATATTAATCTCTAGGCATTGCTTTTCTGTGAACATTCTAATAGTGCAGATTCAGAAGCAATCTTCAAAATAGTGAAGTTATTCTTTGGGGGATGTTTGCTCTGTGGAAAACAGAGCAGTTAAATTAAAAGTAGGTAATTTTCTGGAATAGCAATGGGAAAGAGATATCCAACTACAAACTATGACCCATACACATGAAAAGCCACGATATCTGAGCTGCATTCTTATTTTCAATGCAATGAAAATATACTCATGGTCATGAGAGTTTTGCAGATAATTATAATTATCTATAACCTGTTTTAGGTAATGTCTTTTACTTTCAAAGTAAGTTACTATCATCTCATTTGATCTTTATGGCATGCGTCTGGACTCTACCTGGCGTCAAAGGGAAATCCTACACAGAAGGGGAAAATTATTTGCAAGAGCTCACAGATTCATCCTGTGGCCTTGAGTCTATATTTTACTTGCAAAATATAGAAAATTTATTCAGCTCCTTTTCTAGATCACACTGAATTTCCAGGCCAATTTCTTTCCATTTTATGTAGACTTTTGAAATGTTTAACTAAGTGCTGACCTTGAAATTTTTCACTAAAGCACCTGTCTTCCTTTCATTCTGTAAACAAATGTGAGTCTGAACTGGTTCTACCAGCCCTGAAATACCTGTGCTGAGTCCCCATGACACTAATGTGCAGTCACCTTTAAAAATAAGCACAAATTGAGTCACTCTTCAAAATTGAGTCACCCTTTTAGATTAAAGGAACTCTCTCCAGTTGAGAAAGAAAGTATGAAGGGGGGTTCAGTTTCATGTCTCAGTGCATCCCCTCAGTGGAGAAATACAAAAGAAAAGTCTCAAGTAGGTAATAAGAGTAAGGTGAGGCTGGTTTCAGGGTCTGAGCCACACCTCAGAGACAAGCTGAGCTGAACCCATCAATGACTCCTTCCTAAAAAATGTGAATTGCTTAGGAGGAGCTGCCCTTCCCAGCAGCAGTCCTGTTGCTGGGCCTCAAGCTCCCAAGCCTGCTTTCCTGAATGGTGCTTTCTCTGTGTATCCAATCGGCTTTCTTTTGTTTTCATTATGGTCCATTATCACAATAAAGCCTCCTTTTTCTTTTAGCCATATTAAAACTTAATTTGTTTAAGGACAAACAGTTGGAGGCATGCTTCTCAGGAGCTGGAGTGACAAACCTGAGGAGGGGCACATTGGCTTTAAGGGCTGGCAATTTGGAAAGTCCCTGACTCTAAGGAGAGACCAGCCATGAGCTGCTCACTGTCAGGACTCCAAAAGGCATTGCCCTGAGCTCCAAGGTAGAGCCCTTTAAGGATATCGCGATCTCTCCCCAGATGCAGTTGCTACTGCAGCTAATTAAGAGAACAATTAAGACTGAGGCAATCAGTCAAGTTCACAGACCTCAGTCATCTTCCCAACTCTTGGATGCTGTGCTGCTCCCAGAGGGGTGAACCATATTCAGTCATTCAGAAAATGACAGGAAGAAGCTATTAAATATCTGAAAACCATAAAAATGCAATCATATTGTTCTTTAGCTGAGCCACCCACTAGAGACCAATGCCCAGCAACTTTAGAAACTTAGCAGTCCTTTCAAATTCACACACTCACAAATAGAAAGATTAATCAAAAGCAGCTCAAATCAAAATTTAATTACAAGCTGCAGATGGGAGAAGCTGTGCTAGCCACTTGCCTGCTTTTATTTATTTATTTTTTTGGTTTATGACTGATCAATATCCCTTGTATCAGCCAAATGCATGACAAGGTCCATGGGGTATCTTCAGAAAGGAAGTAACAGATTAAATATTGAGCTAAACAATTTAATCTTCTCCTGGAAGGATTTTTAGATATTTGTAAAGGTAAATCTTATTAGAGGGGAACAGTCTCCATGTGCTAGATTATAGAGCCTCATCGGGAGAAGTTCATAAACACAGACACATAGGCCACTAAAACAAAACTTCTCTTAATAGCATAGCAATTGGATATCAGAAAGAAAAATGCCCTTAAAAAGAAAAATGTATGTGCTTGTGTATACACATTTGTGTGTGTGTGTGTGTGTGTGTGTGTGTATAATATCTACTTTTTAAAATATACGTACACACATTTAACTTAGTAAGCTTATTGCAGAGCACTCTAAGATTTCACTTACTGAGTACTGGCTTTACCTCTGAACAGGTGGCTATTATCTTTGAATCTCTTCACATGGAAATTTCTGGTGAACTGAAGTTAAGAAACGAGGCTGATCATCTTAGAAAGCACCAGAAACAATGTTATCAAAATATTTTTTATTAAATACCTACTATATGCCTACTGAGGAATACTGAAGGAATAAATAGAAAGTATTGAGATACTTTCTCAATACTTTCTCAATACTTTGTGGACTTTCAAGTCAGTACTGGGTTCAAATTCCAACTCCCCACTTCCTAACTATATGACTTCAAACAGGTGACTAGACCACCCTGTATCCTCATTTGTCTCAGGGTGTTGTTCAAGGTTTAAAGGAGATAACATATCAAAATTCTCAAACCAGGTCTTCAGTAAGTACTCAGAAAAGCAGTGATGATGGCGATGATGATTTCTAAGAGCTACCATTTGTAGTAGCTACCATATGTGATCTTACTGAATATTCACTGCAACCTTATATAGTAAATATTACTATTATAGTCATTATAGAGATCTTATTGAATATTAATTATAACCTTATATAGTAAAAATAGTAAATATTATTATTCGTCACTGTAGAGATAAAGGATCAGATATGAGGCATGACTTCCCATGGAGGAAGTGACTGGAAGTACCAAGTAGCCCAGCCTTGCATTCACAAAAGGCTTCAATTTCAGATTTTAGTTTTTATCTTCATTGAAGTCATATCATTACAAAAACCAAGACTGCTGAAAGTGAGCACTTTTTCCTATGGTTGAAGTCCAGGAGAACACATTTTAGTGTACTACAAATTATCAATTTTTCTAAAATTTAAAATTATCCTGTGATAGCAGAATTTTAATACATTGTATTATATATTAAAATTTTTCATTTGTCCCACATAAATATTTAAAATATACTATAATTTTTTAAAGCTATTTTGGCCTTCCATCTTTTTTTACATGTCAAAAGCCTCAACGAAAAAAATAGGAGTGTCCTGAGTCTTTATTTACCTGATTTCCAGTTACCATATGGGCACCATTGAATGCAGAGTTGGGAAGAGATGCACAACAGGCAATAGTAGATAGTGCTTTCACCATATAGATACAATAGTCCCGAGTATCCTCAAGAGCATAGGTAATAGTAAAGTGTAGTAAATTAATTAGAAAGGGATGATCTTGGAACATTTATTACTTTGGTTCTAATATAATTCATTTAATTATACTTTTACATAATTTAATTTTTACTAATGTCTGTGTTTCACAACCAGCTTGCAAAATTTCTGAAAATCTAACAAGAGGCTTCTGTGTACTATTAGGAACCAACTCTAGCATATCACTCGCTCCACAGAAGATTCTTTAAGTGAGCAAACACAAATCTTTTAGCAAATGAATATAATTAATACAGTAACACTTTTAACAAGACTTTTCTCAATAGTTCCATGAGTTCAAAAACATGCACATGTGGATTTCTTTATACAGAAGAGTATGGGTCTCATACCCAATTCAGGTGAGTTCTACAGATGATGCTGTCTCAATCTCCTCAACAATATGTTAGTCCATGAACCCATACCCTTGTACTGTCTGCTACATACCTTTGCTAGGATTGGCCGGGAATGAAAAATACCCACATCCACATATAGCTGATGCAATGAGCTGCTTTTGCCTTGTTAGCTCTTGCCAGACCCATCGCAATGTCACAAATGAGCTAGTGACCTCTGTTTGAACAATTAGAGGGCTAACTTTCTCTCCTCATTTGGTGTTATAGATCAGTACATTCATCTAACCTCATTATAAAATCTATCCAAGTCTCAGAAATTTAATAACCAACATCCATTCAAATCAGGGATTTTTTTTTTTTGCATTACTGTTTGCCCACAGGCATACACACACACACATTCACTCTAAAGAAAGCTCATGTTTTAAGCTAAATATGGTGCTATTCTCCTGAAAGGTACAATAGCTGTGGAATGAGATGCTGTAGTCATTTCCTGATATAGAATGAGAGCCAAAAAATACATTCTTTTAAGACTAAATTCTGTATCAGCTATATTTCTACTATGATATTTTAGTGCACCAAGGTTACCATTAAAAAATTTTAAACTACCACCACAAATATCTTTATAGGCAAATTACTACTATTGGAAAAGAATTCGTCTAATTCTTATTGCTTCTCCTTTCCATTTGAGATGGGTAACTGAATGATCCAAAATCAATGACTCAGACCTCCACTGTGACAAGGAGAAGCAAGTTCAAAGCTTTGCATTAATACTCCAAAATTAAGAAATGTCTACAGTGGACAAATATTGTAGGAATTCAACAACGTGGGGGAGGGGTACAGAAGGCACTGGTTTTCAAGCTCTACATTTTCCCTGAATAATTCAAAATAATTTTATAATGATTTTTCCAGGCCATTAGTCAAAAATGTTGTCTGATACCTATGACTATTTTGAAAAGGAAAAAAAATTAAGCAGGAATCAGCCCTAGAATTTAGAAAGATAGTTATGCCTTTATACAGCAGCCTTTTCATCTCTGTCAGCATTGTAAATAGATTCTTTTTTATCAGAAGAACCATTGGTCTCCACTTGTAAGGTGCAATCTTCCTAGATAGGACCTTCATAGAAAAAAATAATAATAATTTCATGACTCAGTAGAATCAAGTGACCACCAAAGTTGGTTGTGCAGAATCTTCTTTACCTCCTATTCAAAGAAATATTGAATAAAAAGAAAAGAAGTAAAGAATGCCCCCTACAACAAAGAAAAGCATTTCATAATATACAATAATGTACCTTTCTGTTCAGAATGGCAAAGATTTGTTCACTTATATTTTTAAATGGGTTGTTTAGAAACTAGACAGAGAAATGTCAAGCCAACTTTAAGTAGAGAGCCTCCACAAAGAGTAAAATGTTCCAATAATTCTTGAATAGCCAAAAGAAGGAAAGAAATCTTCCTACATATTTTTACTTAGCCCCTTTCTGCCAAAAATATTCACACAGAAGCTTTCTGGGCAGCTATTCCTCTGAAAAATGAATTCTTAGTCTTCACATTACATGCAAATCAATTTAGAAGCATAAAATGTTAAGTCCAGACTATATTTAGGTGAGCTGTTATTGCTTTATAACTAAACACAAACTGAGTTCATACACTTGTTCTGAAACTACTTAGATGTTTAACTGAATAAAATTTTACATATTTCTTTCAACATTTAGAAACCCACAGTATTTAGAAGAATTATCTGAATAATTTTTGCAAAACAACAATTCACTTTGAAAATTGTTACTTGATTTACCTGGGAAATTTTGTTTTAATATGTAGTTGCTTTGACTATCTCAAAGATAAGTCCAAAGAAGTTTCTAGTAAAAAAAAAAAATCTAAGAGAAACATTCTTATCATTACAATCCTCTGGTTTCAGAGCTTAATGAGATTTGAGCAAAAGCTAACTGGTGTCTCTATTAGTCAACATGCATTTCTTGCCAATATTTAGTCCGCTAATCCATTCTGCATATTTATTAGAAATAACAAAATGAAGAGTAATGAAAGGTAAGTGCCCGGTCATGGGGCATGCTATATGAATCTCATTTCACCTTACATCTCAAAACTTTCCAAGGGTTCAGGATATGATGGCAGTTATAAGTATATGCATATAAGAAAAATCAGAGAGAGACTGGGAGAACTCAGAATCAGCCCAGGGACTCTACGACAGACCAAGCACCAACCTATTTCTGTCCTACACTTAAATTATGATCAAAAGAAACTGCAAAAAAATATATCAAATGTCTTTCCCAAGAATTAGTTTTCTCTCTCAACTTTCCTGTTTGGGTTAGTGTAACCAACTCTCCTCTACTTTCACAAACTAGAACATTGAACTCTACCCTGAAACTCCCCTCTCTTCTGCACTTTGATCTATTCTCAAGTCCTCTCATTACTTAATCAAGTTATTCCTTAGGTTCAGCCCTTTCTCACCATTTCCACAGCCATTTGCCTACTCATACCCCAGACAGCTTCATACCTGGTTCCCATCTTTACTCCGGCCCCTGCCACACTAATCCAGAGGCCACATCACTGTTAAACCAATTCCTAAAACCCTAATGCCCTCAAGTCTTTATCATTGCAAATCAGTAAAGGTTCCTGATCTAAACTACCCTCTTCTACTTTCATGTTACTCCAGCCTTCCCAATTGTGGAAAACATGACTAGATGTCCCTTAATATTCTTCTTCCTTTTGTAATAGAATACCCAATTATAACTGGGTACGTCACTACCTGAGAATAAAGGCTAATTCTCCTATACTCCTTTGCAACCAGGTGTGTCCTGCAATCAACTTCTGGCCAACATGATAAGAACGGAAGTATTATGTGCAATCACAGGGCCATGCCCTCAAAATGTAGTGTGCACTGGCATTCCTCTTTTGTCCTTCACATTGGGTAGGATGTGGATGTGACAGGAGGATCAAGAGCAGCCATTTTGAACACAAAAATGAAAGCCAAAATAGGGGACAACAGAGACACTCTACCAGCCCTACCAGTTCTCTTTCAGATAATTAAGTAAAAAGAAAAAAAATTACATTTTGTCTAATCCATTATTAAGTTGTGCTTTTGTGACAGCACCTTAACCCATACCATAATTTTTAACCCAGTATATCCTGAATTGTTTGATAAAATTCAACAGTACTAACTTTCTAAATTTATTTGTAAGTATATAAAACCATAAAAACTGAGAGAATGACCTGGATTTTTCACTCAAAATCGCATTCACTTTTGGCATACAGCCCAAGACATACCAGCAATATGACAATATCCTCACCATTACAAATAATTTTTTTAATCTCTGGTTGAAATTAAAATATTTCTTTCTGCATATCAAACTTTCTGGTAGCAGTTGTTGGAAACAACTCAAAGAAACTTTAGAAAAACATGAAAATTTTTAAAATATGCATACAGTGGCATCCAATGACTCCAATGGCTCTCAAGAATATCAGAACCTTTCCTCTCCACATTTCTCAAGTTTGCTCTGTATGTCTGTTTCTTTCTGCTCTCTTATTATAAATCAGCTTCCTATACTTCTGTGTTTGAAGGTGGGATACAGCTGCCTACCACTCTCAAGTTTTACATATTACAATCTAGGCACCAAAAAAGAGAAACTCTTATTGTCTCTTATTGAGTTTTATCATGTGTTAATTCAGGCAGAACTTGAAAGCAGAGCTATAAAATAATATTGGCTAACCATTGTTAACACATTTGCTCTTAAAAGAAAAAACATGCTGAGCTTTGGGAATATGTAAAAAGGGTCCCTAAAGATAATTACATTTGTCTTGGTCAGTGGCTGAAGGATGTTCACCTGGACATGAGGTAGAGCTGGGATGTGCTCATCGAAGAGTCCGATGAATACAAATTCATTCAGAAAGTTATAGTGAGCGTCACTCCTTTTCTACTGTCCCTAAGATCTATAAACTCAATGTGGAAATGGAATAAAGCAGCCAGCAAGGAAACATCAAGAAAAGCCATAAAAATGTACTTAGTGTCCTAACATCCTATTTGCTAACATACATATGCTCTGTTTTCACAACCTCGAGGGACAAAGGCATTTCTTTTTCACTGCAAACCACAGAAAAACCAGTGTGGCCCAGAATGGTCCATTTCGTTCAGTTTCTGATGCCATCACTACTGGATAACAGGTTTTACAGAAATGGCCAGCTGCAGCAAGCTAGTTATTTATTTATAGGGTTGTCTGTTTGCTTTTGAAGGTCTTCAAGGGCAATCAAGATACAGTTGCAAAGTTTCTTTTTCTGCCACTGGTTTTATTCTTTAGCTTTTGCACAATTTCTCTTAAGCCCCAAATCTCTGGGTTCTGATGAGTGTGCATGAATGCTACACACTTTTATTTTAAACCACACTAATGGTCACCTACTTTTCTCATCTAATCCTTTCAACAGATTTGAGATAGAAATTATTATCCCCATGTTTTTATTCAACTTTATTAAGGTAGTTTATGCACAATAAAATGCATCCATTTTAATTTTACAGTTCAATGAGTTTTGACAAATTATATATACATCTGTATAAATGTGAAATCAAAATATAAAACATTTCACCACCAACCCCACTCAAGTCACTTCCCCCCTCCAATCTCAGACAATGCTGGCCTCAGACAACCAATAACTCTTTCCTTGTTAGAAATTAAATGTCTCCAATGTTTCATATAAATGGTACTCTTTGTGTCTGATTTTTGTACTCTTCTGTATGACTTTTTTTTTGCTCAGCATTATGCTTTTTGCAATTCATCAATGTTTTTGCATATATCATAGTTCATTCCTCTTTATTGTTGAGGAGCTGTATGAATACATCCCAATTTGCTTATCCTTTCATCAGTTGATAGACATCTGAATTTTTATCAGACTGAGGTTATTATGAATAAAACTACTATGAATATTTGTGTAAACATGTTATTTTTCTCTGGTAAATGCCTATATATGGAATTTCTGGGTCATATTGTAGGGGTATGCTTAACTTTAGAAGGCACAGCAACATTTTTTTCCATGATGATTGTATTTCTTTCTCTATATCCTCAGCAGAACTTAGTATTGTCAGTCTTTTCAATTTTAGACAGTGAGTAGATCTGTATTGGTACATCATTGTGGGTTTGCTTTTCCTTCATGAATAATAATGCTAATAATCTTTTCACATCTTATTAACCATTCACATGTCTTCTTTTGGAATTGTCTGTTCAAATGCTTAGCCCATTTTAAAAAATAATTTCTGCTCTGATTATTGAGTTGTAAGTTTTTATATACTCTGTATACAAACACTTTATCAAACATATATATTTTGACTACTTCCTTCTAGCTATGGCTTCTCTTATTTTTTTAAAAGTGTTATTCAAAAATCATAAATTTTAAATTTTGGTAAATCCACACTTATCATTTTTTTTATTTTATTGTTCAAAGGTTTTTTTTTTCTCCTCTATATAAGAAATCTTTGCCTAATTCGTAGTGAAAAGGTTTTCTCCTATTTTTTCCTAGATGTTTTATGATTTAGCTTTTTAAAGTTTCCATATTCCTGTTGGGTTAATTTTTATGTATGATGTGAGGCAATGATCAACAGTCACCTTTCCACATAAAAATACATTTAGATCATAATTTAAAAAATATTTTTTCCTTTCCCCTATTAAATTTTCTTGGCACTTTAACAAAAATCAATTGACTATATATGTGGCAATCTATTTTTAGAATTTCTGTTGTGTTTCATTGTCTAAATATGTTCAAACATCTGTCCTTATGCCTATATTACACTATCTTGATTACTGCATCCTTATGGTCAGTCTTGAAATCAAATAGTTATTCCTGTTTCAAAAAGACTTTATTGGGTATTTTCAATTTCTATGTTCAATTTAGAATCAATTTGCCATTTTCTATTTTAAAAGATGCATACTAAGATGTGACTGAGATTGTATTGAATCTATAGATTAATGTAGAGAAATCAATATCTTAACAATATTGAGTCTGATACATGAAAAAAGTTGATCTCTCCATTTATTTAGGTCTTTATTTTCTCTCAGCATTTTTTTCAAATATTTTGTAGTTTTTCATGTAAGTATTATACATATTTTGCTAACATTTTTACTAGTTAGTTCCTAGGTTTTGATGTTATTCCTAATGATATCTCTGAAATTTTAATCTCCAATTGTTCATTGCTAATAAATAAATAAACAATTGATTTTTGTACATTGACCTTATATCATGCAACCTTACTAAACTCACTTATTTGTTCTAGTAATTTTCTTGTAGATTGCTTTAGATTTTCGATAGATATGATCATGACACTTTCGCCTTTTTCTTTCCAATCTGTGTTTTATTTTTTCTTCTTGTCTTATTATACTGGTTATGATATCCAGTAAAATGTTGAATAAAAGTGGGGAAAGTAGATATTCTTCCTTGTTCCTGACCTTAGGGAAAATGTCTTCAGTCTCTTACCATTAAATATAATATTAGTTGCAGGTTTTTCACAGACACTTTATATCAGGTTTAGAAAATTTCTCTTTATTGCTGGTGTTCTCAGAAAAAGAACTGATTTTCAAATGTTAAACTATTCATTTATTCCTTGGGATATCTTACATAGACATGGTGTATTATCATTTTAATACACTGTTCAACTAGACTTACTATGATTTTGCTAAGGAAAATTAGTGTCTATGTTTATGAGGGCTATTATTGGTCTATAGTTTCCTTTTCTCATGATGAATTTTTCTTACTTTAGTACCAAGATAATGCAGGCCTTATAAAATGAGTTGAAAAGTATTCCCACCCTCATTATTATTTTTAAAGACTTTGTGTTAGAATAGCATTACTTCTTCCTAAAATGTTTGATGAATTCTTCAGTGAAGCTATCTAGGCCTGGAGTTTCCTTTTAACAAGGTTTTTCACTGGAATTTCAATTTGAGTACTAGGTATGAAGCTATTCAGATAATCTGTTTCATCTTAAATCAGTTTTGATCAATTGTGTCTTTCAATGAATTTGTCTCATTTGTCAAATTTATTGGCATTTAGTTATTAACAGTAGTACTTTTTCATACTTATGTATGTATAATTTGTAGTTGGTTTCCTTTCATTCATGATATTGGTAATTTGCATCTTCTTCCAATCAGTCTAGTTAGAGATTTATCAAATTATTGATCTTTTCACAGAAGCAGCTTTTGGTTTCATTGATATTTTCTATTGTTTTTCTGTTATCTACTTTAATTGCTTCTGTTATTAACTTTATTATTTCCTAACTTCTACTTACCTGGGGTTTAATTTGTTCTTTTTTTTTTTGTACTTCTTATTAAAAAAAATAATTTATTTTGAACCTTCTTTTCTAACATAAACATTTAATGGTATAAGTTTCCCTCTAAACGCTGCTTCAGCCGTACCCTTTAAATGCTGATAGGTTGTGTTTTCATTAGCACTTAAAATATTTTATAATTTCTCTTGCAATTTTTTGTTTGGTCCACGAATTTTTAGAAGTTTGTTATTTAATTTCCAGATATTTAGATTAATTTCTTGTAATATTTCTTTTCTGATGTCTGTTTTGCCTAATAATTCAACTACTCTTAATTTTGTGATTAGAGTTTGTACAGTATACATTGCCTCTCATTCTTTTACTATATCTGTCTTTATATTTAGAGTGTTGTTTCTTTTACATAGCATATAAATGTGTCTTAGTTTTATATCCAATATTATAATCTCTGTATGTTAATGAGAACATTTATACCATTTACATCTAATGTAATTATCAATGTGGTTGAGTTTAAAATCCATCATCTTATTATTTGCTTTCTATTTCTTTTAATTTGCTCCTTTTCTCTCTTTTTCTGACTGTTTTTAGATTAACTCAGTAGTTTTTATTGTTTTATCTTTACCACTTGCTTATAGTTACAATTCTGTGTGTTTTTGACTCTTGGGTGTGTTTTTATAGATTGTTCTAGGATTTTTCAATAGGCATCTAAAAGTTATACAGTCTACTTTCAAATAACATTATACCACTTCACATATAAGAACTTTATGATGAATACTTCCATATTCTCCCTCAATTCTTTGTAGTATTTGTGTCATACATTTTTTACTTTTATGTATTTTATAAACCTCACAATTCAATACTGTTATTTTTGCTTTTCAAAAGTCAAATATTTTGAAGAAATTTAAATATGAAGAAAATGTGTTTTTTATTACCCACATAATACTATTTTCAATGCTTTTATTTCTTTGTGTAGATATGTTTTCATCTGGCATCATTTTCCATACACCTGAAGAAATTCCTTTCATATTTCTTATCACGCAAGTCTGCTGGTAACATATTTCCTCAGCTTTTATTAGTCTGAGAACATTTTTACTTTGCCTTCAGTCTTGAAGGATATTTTCACTGGGTAAAGAATTCTAGGTTCATAGGTTTTTATATTGTTTTTCTTTTAGAACTTTAAAGATATTGTTACATTATTTTTATAATATGTAGTTTCTTATAAGAGGTATATAATATTTTGTTTTTCTTTGTGAACTATTTATCTGGCTGCTTAAAAGATTTATTCCTTACCACTATTTCCTTCAGTTTAATTACAATGTGCCTTCATGTGGTTCTCTCTGTTAATTAGGCTTGAGGTTTAATGAACATTTTGAAACTGTTTATAATTTCCTCAAATTCGAAAATTTGTGACCATTGTTTCTTCAAATAATTTCTTCTGTATGCCATTCTTTCTAGGAGTCCATTATACAAATGAGAAAATATTCAATAGTGTACCATAATTCACAGAATTTCACTACTACAGTGTGACCTTTGTGGAATCTCAACTGAATGCCCTGAATAATTAACAAAAACTTTCCACCATCTCTAGTCAGAACCTGAATACCTCCAAGCCCTGGGTTATCTCCAGGAAACATTCAGCTGGCTTCTGTTTTGAATATACAGGTACAGGTCTCCAAACTGGAATGCTTACTAGGCCTATAGGCACACTGAGTAGCACAAACTAGACCAAGCTCAACCACCATAGTATTTTGCATTCTACAATTCTCTTCAGATATAACAGTCTTAAATAGTAACAGCATAATTTCACATATCTACATTTACATTACAGTTTAAAAGCCCTTCCATTTCCCATGTTAGCCATGATCTAGTCAAGAAAATAGAAATTGCTAATTCTCGTACAAATAAAGGAAAGTTAATACAGAAGAATCAGTTACATTTTTGTGAGGGAAAATTGAGAAATATAATCAGAGTCATTGAAGGAACCCTAGCATTATGAACAGTAAGAAGCCACTGTGACACCTAGGTCTAGAGGGAAAATGGGAGGAAGTGGTAAAACAGAGCCCAGAAGTTGGAGCCACTCAGCAGCTGCTTGAGCCATGAAGGAAAAGATGAACCAAGGATGCCACAGAAAGCCAAGAGGAGGAGAAATGTCCTGGCTCTCTCCACAAATGCTCTCTAATATTTTGCTGCTGCCTCTCACTGGTCAAATCAATCTGGAAGTCAAAGGGCAGGGAGTCTGGAAATAAATGTAGTTTCCTATATTACAGAGCAAAACAGGAGAAGGCATAGAAAAGATCTCGGAACAATCAGGCAGTTGATTCCACATTTTATCCCATTCTGCAGAAGAGAAAATGGAGATTTGGAGAACTCCACCATCTTACTCAAGAGCATACAGCCAGCAAATGGTGAAGCTAGAATTTATTTAACTATAAAGTAGTTCTATACATTTTTTTTGATAGATTATGATTTCCTTTTACAATAAAATAAGAGAGGGGGTATAAAACTATATTTATCTGCCTGGACTACCGTAACTGCTTCCTAACTGATTTTCCCATTTCTATCTCATCCCCTTCTCTTCTCTATTTTAACTACACATGACTGAATTTCCCTTGAGTTTTATTTACAGTGGTATTAACTTTGGAAATCTAAGCTCCTCGGGACCAAGACTACTGACATTCCCCCATTCTCTAGCCCATCTGCCTCTGCTTCCGGGACCCCTTTTGTTTCATTTCCTCACAGTACACATCACATTGAGCAGCAATTATTGGTCCCTGCCAATTCTCAATCATCTTGACATCCTAAGAAATGGACATAACATCTAACACATTGTCAGTGCTCTATAAGTGCTTGAATAAATGAATGAATATAACTGAAGACATCCTCCCCCCTGATAGTTGAAATATGCAAACTGAGGCTGCTAATCTGTCCTGAAGTCTCTGAGGATTGTCAGATGTATCAGCTGACAAAAGGTTAGAGTTACTGTGGAGTGGGGAGGGGGCAATGCTTATTCCATTAGTCTCGGTGTCTTAGCTTTGCTGCCCCAGCTTTACAACCATTCAATACAAGGTTGTTGTACTCATGCCTTTTTATTTAGTCACATGGATTAGAAGAATGAGCACAAGCAAGTGGCTGCCTAGATTGAGAATAAATTCAGATGCTGATATAAAAAATAAATGAACAACAAAGTCCATTTTAGCACTTTTTCCACAGTGATACACAAGAGGCATTTGTGGACTCACAACTCTTTTGAAAGCACAGTTCTAGGGAATAGTGCTATGTAATCATAACAATTACACTTGAGATAAGATTTAATTATCATTTTCACCTTTCCAACATCTTTCACAAAATAATGCTTAAAAGCTTTGCAAGACAAAATATTACTCTGAAAGTGATAACATGCAATAATAAAAGCACAAGAAAGACCAACCAG
Organism: Macroglossus sobrinus; assembly: GCA_004027375.1. NCBI lineage: Eukaryota > Metazoa > Chordata > Mammalia > Chiroptera > Pteropodidae > Macroglossus > Macroglossus sobrinus. The sequence goes on from PVKZ01002047.1 coordinate 94,499, forward strand.
CAGACCAGGCTTTTATGGGAGCTGAGGTTCAAGGCATTACTTAAAATTATTGCAACTGACTGCCATCTAAAGGAGTTTACAGACTGGTTTCAAAGAGGAAAGCTGTTGAGGAAAATAAATGGACTATTTCCTAAAGGAGATATTTTCATTTCTCCAGAGAACAAATGAAAGCTATTGGCTACCACAATTAGCAGTCACTGATCACAACATAAGAAATATGTCTTCAAAATCATTTTATTTTCACTATAAATCATAACATGCTCAACATTATTACTGACAGAGATCGCAAGGTAGACAGTGGAAGAAGGTAGAGACCCCGACCTGTCTTCTAAGGGAGAAGACCCATACAATGAAAACAGCTACTTGACAATAATTCTTACCTGTCCTGAATAGAAATAGAAGATTATACTTGGTGTCTTAATTGCATTAATAAATTTCTAGGTAATTTTAAAAGCGATGAGCAAACTATCAAGGTCATGAAAAGTAAGAAAAATCTAAGAACCTAGCACTGATTGAAGGAAACTAAGAGGACATAATGACTGAATGCAACATGGTATCCTGGATTATATCCTGAACCAGAAAAAGGATATTAGTGGGAAAATTGGTAAAATCCAAATGAAGTCTATAGTTTGGTTAATAGGAGTATGCCAATGTTTGCTTCTTAGTTTTGACAAATTGCCATTGTTACGTAAGATGTTAACATTAGGAGAAACTAAAGGAAAGGGATGTGGAACTCTGTATTTGATCTGCAACTTTTCTTAAATCTAAAACTACTCTTTCAAAACAGTTTATTTTTTAAAGAAGAGCTAAGCGAAGTCTACTGGCTAGCTATTCTGGTGGTTTTATCACTTGGATAATGACAAACTGAATACATCTTTCTAGCTTCTAACTTTCCAAAGATGAGTAAGTGGATCCATCAGACAACATGGAATATGGAAGGAGCAAGACAAGCATTAGCTAGTGAATGGCCCTACAGGTTGAAAAGGGAATCTGCCACCATTAAATTTTGAGTGATGACCTTAGCTTCTGAGGCTCCCAGATGGGGTTCCTGATGGACCACCTACGTTTGCTGATCAATTCAAACAAGAATCAAGGCTTAACTTAGAAATGAGACCAAAATATCTCTTAATTCATTTGAATGTATGTATATACATTTTTCAATGTAATGATAATTTGTACTACAAGTTTGTGTTATCACTTTTTTTTTTCTCAGAATACTGAAGAACAAGCTGTTAAGAGATATGTCCCCATGTTTAGATAGGGTGTTCTACCTTTAGACTTAAATGAGAAGACTGAGATTGAATCATAGGAGCACATAGGTCCCGGCTGGTAATAGGTGGCATCATCAATTTGAGGAGAATTTAATAAAGGACTGATTCCAAAGTTGCAGACAAAATTTTGAGAAATCAACAAGAAATAGTGCAGCATCTCTGGACCAGCAATTGTGAAGAGCTGTTACAACAGCTCTTGTGAAGACGTATTTACCCTGAAAGGACAAGGGGAAAAGTTACTGGAAACTAAGAGATAGATACATTTAGGTAGCCAACTGTAGAGCATCCATCCAATAGATGCAAGACAGAGGAGTTACTCTCCTCCTGCCTGCCCTTTGATGCTCTCTTAATGTCTGTCATTGCCCAATTCTAACTAGAAACAAGAGTACAGAGGAGCCCACTGCTACTCCCACATGGGGCTGCCTTCTGGAAGTTCAGAGCAGGGTGGAGAATAGATCTGGAGGGGCAATCATATCCAGACTACCAACTCTGTTGCCTGCCTGGTCTTGAATTGTCATTGCTATTGAACTGCTCATAACCACATTGCCCAGTTGCAGAATTTTTCTGAATCCAAAATAGCCAAATAATTTTGCATTTGATGGGGGTCAAGCCACACTCTGACAAGATACAGCCACCTCTGAAAGATAATAAATTGTCTGCCAAATAATTCAGGTTAGCAAACTGCAGAGGTTGCTGTATGCTTTCAGCAACAAGCTAGACTTTGAAAAGACTAAACCCAGATTCTCTCGGTGGCCTCACTTTGCTTCAAATAATAGTCTCCTTCCCTCTTTTTAGTCTGTCATTTATATTCTCTTTGTCTATGAAACCCTTTAAAGAAGTCAGCAGCAAAGTCTTTTCCTTAGAGACAAAAAAGAGAGATGAGGCAAAGGAACAGTAAAAATTCCATTAAAAAACAGGAAAAACAAATGTCAATAACTGCAGACTTCTGGCACTTAGAGATTCACCAGGGCCTGAATTATCTTTTTTTTATCAACTTTGAATTTTGAATTATGTAAGAAAAATTTCAAAATGGACAAATATATTAAGGTAGTTAGAAGAAAGAGGAGGGAGGCCCATGAGCTGGAAAAGTTGGCTAAGGAAGAGAAAACTGGATAGGATTAAGAGAGAGGAGGCCAAGAAATGAGGTAAAACCTCATACTGGATATGGAGCAATCAAATTTTCACTTTCAGAGGAAGCAAGGCATGGGAAGATGTGTACCAATGAGTTGGCCAAGTGGTAGGACTGGGTTGCCCAATACATATACAGAAAGCACGTGTAACAGACATGCTTTGCTTCAATAACTTAGATACCAAATAAGTCACATTCTTTAATAGTCAAGTTGTAATAACTCCAAGGCTGACCATTCCAGGTTAGTAGTGCTTCTCTTTCTCAGACACTCTCAAGAACACGCAGGATGCTGAATCTATAATGTTAGTCTTGTTTTTTTTCATTTCACAGCAGAATCTGTATTCATTCTACCACTCACTTATCCATTCATTCAATAAATATTTATTAAGCACCTGCTCTGCATCAGGCATTGCTGTAAATACTGAGCATGCAGCAGAGAGAAAGGAAAACAAGATCCCTTGCTCTCATGGTCCAAAAATTCTGGTGGGGTGAAGTAGACCAAACAAACATAAAATGAACAAGATAAATTCAAAGATCAACACACCTTTGAAGGAAATAAAGTAGGATGGACTGTTAAAGAGGGGCTGCTAGTAGGAAGGAGATAACTCTAAATTGAGTGGTTTCACAGATGCCTCATAGATGAGGTGGCATCTGGACTGAGATTCTAGATGATAAAAAGGAATTAGCAAAGCAACAAAATGGGGTAAGAATATTGGAGGCTCATGCTTGGAACAGCAAATGCAAAGATCCTGAAGAGGAATGGACTTGGCTGATCTTACAAGGTGTTGGGGTCAGGAGGGAATCAAATCTTGGTCACAAACTATGTCTAGTGCCAGCCCTTCCTAAGGACAACCTGGGTCCTCGTGTGCTAAGTCTGCATCAAGGGTCTAGATTCCTTAAGATATACTCTCTCCAAGAGTCTCTGACCTTTTCCCATTAGGACATAAATTTTAATGGACTCATGTAACCCTGACAAGGGCCATCTGGGAGGAAAGGATCACAGAGTCCTTGGAAAGGAGGTTCCACCTCTTCCCAGCACAGTGCAGGAGCAGGCACTGTCTATACTCTTAGATAACTAATTTCATTTTAAAGATTTTTTTCAAAACAAAAGAAGCAGCTAACCACAATGTTAGCTGATATCTTCCATCACTAAAAACTGGATTACCATCAAAGCCTCAAATAGCTGTCTTTAAGTAAAAAAAAAAAATGTAGGTTTAGCCCAAGTAGATTCCTACAAGGTGTGCCTGGTGTGGATCTCCTCAGCAAGGGAAGGAGAGACACATAAGAATAGCTGCAGCTCCTGGACAGAGGCATCAATACCAGTGGAACATGATGAGACCTTACAGGACAAACAAGAAATAAAACATTTCAGTGTACAGCAAGTCACAATTAGCAATATAGTGGCTTTAAATACATCAACAAATTCTTTGATAGTCTTTTCTTTACAAGATGGAGCCTAATTTCTATTCCCTTGAGTGTAAACTGAACTTGGTGACCTGAGAAATAGAATGTGGTAGAAATAAAGTAGCATGACAACTAGGCTGAGAGACTATAAAGGCAATGTGGTTTCTTCCTTGCTCTTTCTTGGATCACTGACTCTAGGGAAATCCAGCTGCCCTGTCAGGAGGACACTCCAGCAGCTATATGGAGAGGCCCATGTGACAAGAAACTGAGGCCTCCTGCCAACAGCCAGGTGAGTAAACCATTTTGGAAACTGATCCTCTAGTCCCCATCAAGCTCTCAGATGACTACAACCCCAAATGAGATTTGATTATAATCCCAAGACACCTGAATCATCCAGCTAAGCCACTCTCAAATTCCCAACCTAAAGAAACTGCATTTTCTGAGGTAATAGATGTTTGCCTTTTTTAGCCACTAAGCTCTTTGGTAATTTGTTATGTGGCAGCACAAATAGTGAGGTCTGAAAGTGTTTATGTGGGGCACGAAGCCTCAGAAAAATGCTGTGCCAGTGTTTGGTAACCAGATTCCATCTTCAGCCTGGCACAGCCCTGGGACATATCTATTACATATGAAAGCAAAGGAGAAAATATCTGGAATTATCTAATGGGTCTCAAATATAGAAAACACCATTTGTTCTTATTTGAAATTGTTAATAATCATACTGTACATATATTATTATTGTTTTTATATTTTCACACAATACTGAGAGACAACTTACTAGTCAACTGACAGGCACCCAAAAACCTCTGATATCAAATGTCTCAAGACTAAGAGAAGTGAATGTAAAAAACTTAACCAAAGATGTCAATCCCTGTGGCAGAGAACTTCAGTACCTTTAATTCAGGCTTATTAATCTGGTGGCAGACAGAACAAATCTTGAATCATCTGATTTACTAAGTCCTAGACCAACAACATCTCTCCACGTGCCAATATGTCTCTCTGTAGGTTGAAAAGTTAAGAGAGTGCAAACAAGCAGTGTTTTGGAATCAAGGGATGTTATTCTCAAGCTTAAACTTCTTTACTCTCATCACATCTGCTTCCCAAAATATCAAAAATATCAAAAATCAAGAACTGTCAAAGGCAAATCAGCTCAGATGTGCTTATTCCAAGACTAGCATGCCAATAGTGTTTATACACCTTCTTACACCACATAGTCTAATTACCTCTGATTATATATTTAAGGAAACTTATATGCACTGTAAACACTGCAAAAAACATACCCCTTCGGGTTTATATTTCCTCCATCTGACAGAGACTAGGAGCCCCAGTCAGCTAAAGTTTTTGATTAGGTCACTTTACCTATGAGTTAATGGACAGAAAATAAACAACCACTATCCCTCATAAGCAATGCTATACTTCTTTTCTATTGCCCATCTCACCATATAAAAACCTCCAGTCTAAAAGAGGGCATAATGGCAACTGAAAATCCAGACAGCACCTGCACTACCAATAAGGCCTCCCTACAAATTGACTTGGGGATCGACAGTGCCATGATTCCTTGCCAGATTCAGGGGCAACTGCTAAGAGTGGAAAAACTACAGCCAAGAAAAAAGTGAGCAGGGCACTGACTCCAATATGGCCCTTTGAAGAAAACTGGTTTGGGGTGTTTTTTTCTTCCTTCCTTAGGTTGCTTTCCAGTGAGTCCTAAGAAATTCTTGCAGTTTAGATTCTGACCTGTTTTTCCCCGCGTTCTTGTCACCATAGTCTTAGAGTCAAGTGGTTTAAATCCCCAATGGGCAAAGTCCAACGATTTCAGCTTGGTTTTTTATTCCCAGAATAGACTAGGTTCAGAATCACCAAGTAAACAAAAACAGCATTCTTAGAGGGATTGTCTCATGGGAGAGTTCATGATTGAAGAGTGGAGCCACTGGAGAAAGCTGGGGATCCCAGGGAGTTTAAGAAAAAGGCAAAATATCTTCAGAGGGATGTTATATTTTTTATACAGAGAGAGACTTTCTTTAGAGTCCTCTCAAACAGAGAAAAATGATTGTCATTTTTTCTAATATTTAAATGATGCCTATGGTAAGCCCAGAAGTGAATTCAGTATTTCAAGAACACAATAAAAAAACAGACAACTGACACTAGTTCCCAAGATGGTTTTAACTTCCACTCAATAAGAATGAATTATTAAATCATATGCTTATCTATTTGTACATTAATTAACTTATTAAGCTTCTTTTACATTCCAGGCACTATATGGTAGGTGTTATGTGAACGCTGCTGAGCAAAGAAAAAGACATGAAGTTTATAACCTAGAGAGGGAGACAGGAATTAAATGGATATGTGAAGGGAGAAATAAAAAGATAAATGTAAATAACTGATAACTAGAAAAATTTATATTAAAATGATGAAATTGATTCAGCTTCTATGAAGGAAGGTTGATTGAACTGAATTTTGAAGAAAGAATGATTTATCTTGTGGTTAAGGAGTGGGGGTAACAGACCAGATAAAGGGAAAGCATGTACAAAGAACCTGTGGCAGAAAAGGAAAACAGAACATTAAAGAAACTGAAAGAAGACCATTGTAGCTGCATTGCAAAGACCAAGAAGAAGCCTGGTATCAGAAAAAGCTACAAAGACAAAAAAAAGGGCAGATCACACAGGACTTTCTAGACCATGTATGCATAAGACAAGCATACTATAATGTAAATGGGAATCTATTGAAGGTTTTAAGCAAAGAAGTGACACAATTAGCTTTGGGGAAGGGGATGTTTTTAACTTTACTAAATTTATTGGGGTGACATTGGTTAATAAAATTATATAGGCTTCGAGTGTATAATTATATAATACAATATCTGTTATATGATTTCACTCATATGTGGAATATAAAACATAGCAACAAACAAGACAGAACTCATAGACACAGACAACAGTGTGGTGGTTACCAGAGGGAAAGAGGGTAGGGGGAGGTAGAAAAAGGTAAAGGTCAAATATTTGGTAGCAGAAGAAAATATGACTTTGGGTGATGAACACACAATGCAAAGTATAGAAAAGGTATGTCTTCCTAAGAGAATGATGTAATTCATTTATTCATTGATTTATTTTTCCAATATTTATTAAGCAACTCTATGTTCTCAGCACTGTGTTAAGACCTCAGGGGGAGAAAAATGGTTGAAAGAACTAGTCAAGGATCTTCTTATCTAATAGGCAAAGATGTACAGGAAGGAAAATATGACTAATCAATCAATAAGTATTCATTAATTTTCTGTTGTATGGACAAAAAAATTAAGTAGCTGGATTTTCAGCAGTGAATTCATTAAGGAAAAGTTAAAGAAGAGAATAGAAGCGTAGCTTGGGACCATGGGGGAGAGGGATCTTTAATGTCAGATTAATAATCTGTAGTTTTAACCTTTTGTTCTAATAACTGTGGCTATGTTACAAATTACTTTAAAGTTGATTGCTGTAACACAGTCAGTTATGCTCACAGTTTCTGTAGATCAGGAATTCAGACAAAGCACAGTGTACACAGCCTGTCTTTTCTCCTAATGTCTGGGGCTCACCTAAAAGCATTGAAAGCTGAGATGTGATTCATCTGAAGTCGCATTCACTCACATTTCAGAAGCCAATGCTGATTGGTGGTTAGGGGGTCTCAGTTCCTCTCCACAAGGGCCCCTCCAGATGAGCTAGTTTAGAGTGCCTCACAGCATAGGGCTGAGTTCCAAGGGAAACCATTAAAAGAAATGGAGATGGAGATAGAGGGGGAAGGAAGAGAGGAGGTGAGCGAAGTGAGAAAGAGAAGGAAGGAGAGGGGAGGGAGGGAGGGAGGGAGGGAAATGAATGAGACAAATAGAAGTTGTATCCTTTTTATGACCTAACACTGAAAGTCATACATATCATTTTCATACTATTTTTTGGTTGAAGCAGTTATAGCCCGCTCCCACTTTAAAAGTGGAGACAACTTCTTAGTTAGAGTAGTACTGTCATAAAGTAAGAAGAATGTATGATAGAAGTACTAATTACTTGTAAGAAAAGAATAGAAGATAGATGGTAAATAGATGATAGATAGATAGATAGATGATAGATGATAGATAGATAGATAGATAGATGATAGATAGATAGATAGATAGATAGATTTTTGAAAAAACATCATCTGCTACACCTTTAGATAACACAGTCATCTTAATACAAGAACAATCTGAGAAAAGCTGTATTTTATGAAGATTAATCTGACATCAAAGATAGCAGGTAGATAGAACATAGGAACAATGAAATTACCAAAGTAAAACTAAAGGAAAATTTGGTATCTTGGCCTCTTGTGTATAAAGTCCATTATTCTGAGTTTCATTCCTTTTCTGTCCCACTATTCTCTGTTGGTAATCTTAATGCTGCATATTCTAAAATGTGTTCTGTGGAATATCAGTCCCAAAAGATTCTCCAACAAAAGAGGACCCTGCACTTGAAAGGAGGTTGACACACTGCACACTTGGAAATCCTTCCTCTAGGAAATTCTCAGTGCTTCTTAACATATTAAAACCTCTCAGAAAGCCAGCAGTAAATAAATCTGCTTAACATTGTTTTATCCAGACTGACTCCAACCTTTTGACCACTTAACAAACTTTTGCTTTTCACTAATTAATATCCTATGGAACTGGCCTAAAGGCCACTGTCCTGGCTGCCCCTGGGTGGAACAGTGAAAGGCCAGGCAACTAATCAAATCAATAAGTATTTATTAAATGCCTGATTAGAAATACTCTGAAAACAAAGGAAACATGTATTACACTGATAATTTTAGTCAAATGGAGTAAAATTTTAAAAAATAATAAAAGCAATGGAAACTTCAGAATTGTTTCAAGAAAGTCTAAGAAAGACCTCAATGAAATCATAAGATTTCCTTGAGAATTCAGATTTTGCCAATGGAGATGGTTCTTGAATGTTTTCATACCTCTCAAACCTCAGGCAAGGCTAAATTATTAAAAAACTTTTATTTTTAAATGAAAGATAAAAAAGTATTTCTCCTCCAATGATTGTTTTGTTGAGATGTGAACATTGCTTGCTCACAAGGAAAAATTTAAAAGTAAGTGTGCCACCAGCGAATTACCCCAGGGACAGTGGAGTAAACTGCCAAGGTGAATGGAAGACCTTCCTATAAATCATCAGTGGCATCCCAATGGAGCTCCGGCTGGTAGAGGCGACATTCTGGAAGGGCGAGGCTGTGTCACAGGCTTGTCGGCATGATTGACCACAGATAGAATCAGCAGCTTTCCTCTGTGAAAGCCTCCTTTCTTCTGACCTTTTTCCTTTCACCTCTTCCTCTCTCTTCTCTCCAAGATCCCTCCTTCTGTCCTTCCCAACAAATATTTCTGTCTGAAGAGAGTAAACCCATTTAAACGGATCTCCTTAATATCTCCTGGCCTGCCATGTGCCAAGCTAAACTCTAGAATTCAGGTTGCTATTGCTAGGTAAAAAAATTAATTAAAACTATTGAAAATTAATTCTATAACTGCTTTTCAATCTCATAGAAGATTCCTGATCTCTCCATTTGGCCTCAGGCTTTAAACCCCTCTTAGCCTCACCTCTGACAGCCTGAACTCTGTGTTTGATCTTCAAACTACTTACCCACCTATGGTCTCACTGCTTCTGCATCTTAATCCTTTCTTCCAAATATATTCTTTAAAAATATATATTCACTTCAGTTCAATGCAAAAAATCAACCTCTTCTGCCCCCACATACAGCACAGCAAGAATAATTAAAACCACTGATCCCAGATGCACAGGGGCCAAAGATCCACCCTCCAGTACTTACCTTCATCCTTGGTCCCCTCATTTACCTCAGTGACTGCACCAAAATTCCCCACTCTCCTTACCACCTATACAACACCTTGAGTCTTAAGGGAGATTGAGCTCTCCTTCAGGAAATCAGAGCCATTAAGTGGGATTTCCTGAACCTACAACCCCCTAACATCTGCAATTCTACATCCATGTGCATCTACTCTCATTTCATGCTACTCTATCCTTTGCCGGTTAGAGTCTTGCCACACTTGTCTTTCTGAATCCAATCATATCTCAGGCCCTTTGCACCAGCTGTTCTCTCTGGTTGGAATTCTCTTCCTATGATCTCTACATGCTGGCTCCTCTGCAGTATTCAGATATGTACTTAAATGTCTTCTCAATGAGGTTGCTTCAAACCAATCCATACAAAATAATCAGCAAGGCCTTCTGTCAATTCACCCAAAATCTCCTGCATAACTCTTAGTAAATATTATCTGATGTTTACTTCTGTGTCATTTGTCTGCTACCTTAAATGGAAACTCCGGGAGAGAAGGTATCTTTCAGTTTTGTTCACTGCTCTGTCTCCAGCACCTATAACTGTGCAACAAAGTTAATGATCACCAAGTGCATCTTGAATGAAGTATGAAATAATCACTTGGTGAGTATGAGCGTGCATACACTACTGAGGAAGAGTGGCAGATGTCAGGGCAGTGTTGAGTAACCCATTCGAGATGTGTAGATGTGTTCTCATGAATCTAAGGTGTGGCCAGATATTACTCTCCTGCTTATTCACTTGTTTGGGTGCAGGAATGGAGCAGATAGATAGATGGTATGAAACATGGGTGGTTTTTCCAGATGAGCATTGTGGAGTGAGAGAGAGAGAGAAACCAAGGACAAGGTCTTTATAAAAGTGAGTTTTTAATGTTGGATTGTGGAATCTGTACTGGTAAAGGAAGTAATTAGGATAGAAGGAGAGGGTAGAAAATAAAAAAGTGATATAGGGACAAATAAATTAGGGGTCTAGAGGAGGATAAAAAGCTGAGAGGTTAGAAGGTATTGCTCACAGAATGGCAGGTTTGGCAAACAGCTTCCAGAATAGCCACAATTATTTGGCGGAGGAAGAAGGAAGGAAGAAAGGGAGGGAGGAAGGGAGGGAGGAAGGAAGTTCTAACCTGAGAGTGGAACATTTACAAGCCAATAACTCTTCACCTGCCCATGACTGACCATTTGGTGACACACCTCTTGTGCATTTTCATGCCCAAAGAATCTCTGTCCCTTGTTTTGCCTTGGGTTACATCATGAAAGGCTCTTTCTGTTTGTCTAACTTTGGAACATGCCAGGCTCCACCTAGAAAATGAAACAATAGGAAGAAAAAATAAGTGGCATGCTATGGGGCATCCATTAAGATGAAGGCTATTTGTCACCTTCTCAAGGAAGCTTCTCCCTGATACCTCCCTCTACTTCCTAATCAGGATTAGAGAATTTTGCTTATGCATCAGAACATTCAGGATATTTCTTTATTATGCCCTGCTCCATTGCTTCAAAACATCTATGTATGGCTCTGTTTTCCCCACTAGACTTTGAGTCATGTGAGGGCAGGACAATATTTTACTCATCTTTGTTTCCCAGCACTAAGCCTAGGGCTCAGCACATAGTAGGCAATCATTAGCCATTGCTGAATAACTGAATGGATGAGCAAGTGTATAAAATATTCCAGAGAACAGCAGACTGGCATGAATGCTATATTAACACATGTCAGGCAGAATCCCAGGGTATTTGGTCTCCTGAAAGCACCAGGAGTCACAGTGCTTCCCATACACCCCTGCACTACAGCACTCACCCTGCACACCACTGACTGTTAGACAGAGATGAAAGTCCCCTCTGAGATGATCTGGACAAACAAGGACACAGAGGCCACCTCTAAAAAACTTTGAGTCTTTTGGCGTAGATGATCTATAAATACAGGTATTATTAATGAACTGATATTTGCTCAGTTCCCAAAGGTCCTTGGGGAAAATAAACTCAAGGAAAGTTCAAAGTATGATTTACCTCAATGGGAGGCAGCCCCATTTGTTTCTCTAGAAATAGGTCTCCTGCTCCTATTTGAAGTTTGACTTATAATTGCCAAATCATTACTTCCAGTTATGAGCATTTATTGTAAAAACTAATAAGGTGCCTCCAAAAAAAATATTTTCACAACTTGCTTTTCAACATTCTGAGAAGTTCTTTCCTGGAAGCTACAATTGGGGTCTTTGTGAGAGAACTTGCCCCCTGCCCTGACCAGCATGCCTGGCCAACTTCATGCTGACGGGGCACTGGCCCTTCCACCAGGGAGATCATCTTCTTCCCGGGCCTGAAATGAATCCTAGGAAAGGCAGAGCCAGCAGGCAACCCCTCAACTTGGATGGGGGAAGACTGGCCTCACTGTTCTCAGGAAATACAGGCTCTGCTACAATCCCTGGGATAAAGATGAGTGGTCATGTCAAGTTGGGTTGGCCCTCTTAGAGCTTCTAGCCAACTCAAGATGCTTTCCAGATCTCTCTTCCCGACAAGGGTGCCCACTCTCCATTGTACAGTGAAAGCCTGGGCCAAAAACTAGAAATGTGTGCTCTGTTTCCCACCCCAGAGGTGGAAATGTTAGCAAAACCTAGGGAACTTTTAAAAAATGTACATATCTATATTCCCTCCCAAAGATTCCAATACACCTTCTCATGCTGATAACCATGGATACAGTAATCCCCTCATCACTTCCTGAGTTTCAAATACCTGTGGTCAACCTCGATCTGAAAATATTAATAGAAATTTCCATAAATAAACATGCCACTGCCCTGAGTAGCTTGAAGAAATCTCATACAGTCCTACTCCCTCCTGCCCTGGACATGAATCATCCCTTTGTCCAGCATCTCCATACTGTATACACCCACTGCCCATTAGTCACTTACTAGCCATCTGGGTTATCATAGCAGCTGCCACAGTACTTGTGTTCAAGTCACCCTTATTTTACTTAATAACTACCCCAAAGCACAAAAGTAGTGATCCTGGCAATTCAGATATGCCAGGAGAAATGTTAAAGTGCTTCCTTTAGTAGAAAAATAAAAGTTCTCAACTTAATAAGTAAAGAAAATATATCATATGCCGAGGTTGCTGAGAGTTGTGGTAAAATGAATCCTCTATCTGTGAAATCATAAGGAAGGAGAAAGAAAATTCATGCTAGTTTTGTTGTCGCACCTCAAAGTGAAAACACATATAATCAAGAAGGCATTGCATCATCTCACATCATCACAAGAAAGGTGAGTATAATACAATAAGATACTTTGAGAAAGACCACATTCACATAACTTTTGTTACAGTGTATTGTTACCATTGTTCTAATTTATTATTAGTTTCTGTTCTTAATCTCTTCCTGTGACTAATTTATAAATTAAACTTCATCATAGGTATGTACAGGTAGGAAAAAAATGTGGTATATCTAGGGTTCAGTACTCTGCTGTTTCAGGCATCCACGGGGGGTCTTGGAACATATTCCCCACAGATAAAAAGGTCTACTGTATTCTGTTATGTTTATTTTATATTTGTCATGCTAATATGGAATGAAATAAAAGCATTTTAAATTATTTTAAAGTTTACAATGTGAACAATAAAGGCAGCTGTCAGGAGGAGATCACTCTGATTAGTTAGAGATGACAAGGAAGTTGTATCCATGGGTCAATTCCAGTCGTCGGCAGTCGCTGCTATGAATTGAGAAGGGCACGGGGGCTGTATCCAAATGTAATATAAAAAATATACCAAGTCCAATTATTGATATCTGCCACAGGTTAGGGAAGTGACAGTGATGGCACATGGACCACATATTTGCCTTCACATCCTAGATTCTCTACAAAGCCAGAAACAAGGCTCAGGTCTCCAGCCTCTTTGCATTCCAAGTAAAAATCCCTTCCATAAGGCAAGAAACAAGTTCAGGCGATGTGTCTGCTCAACAGTGCCTATTTAATGGATGTAATGGATAGGGCTGGGTGAAATTTTAAAAAGGAAGTCAAACTATGTACTTCCTAGAAATAGATCCGAAATGCCAAGCAGAAAATATCCTTATAATGAGGAAAAAGAAGGTTTTCTAGAAGCACAGCTATGATGTATGAGAAAGTGTTAGCAAAATGATGTCTGCCAGTTCACAGTATTTTCTTTGCATTGCTCAAGGGTAAAGTGAAAGATAACAACAGTGTTTTGAACATGTTTAGATGTTTTGTTACCAGAGGGAGCTGCTGAAAGCCTGAATTCTCTGAAATGGAAAGAAAAGAACAAAAAAGAACGCTGTGCATTTTGCTTACTGTCAGTTACTTCACAGCATTTCTTAAACACCTGAGGCGTGACTTGGTAGGGAGGGGTTAGTAGATAAAGGCAGTGTTCAGATTTTTTTAAAAAGTGCCTTCAAATAAAGGTTACTGGGGACACCTCAAACTCAATGTCAGACACTGGTCCTCTGAGGTTTTAGCTCATTCTGAGTTGTCTAGACCAGTGGGTGTCAAACTGCACCCACCTTTTCCCCAGGTCAACACCTCTGAGGACCCATCCTTTCCATCATCCCCCTTCGCATTTAGCAACTTTTCTGTGTAAATTCACACCCACACCGGCATCTCTCTTAGATGCACTGGTGTGTATTCACTGGCAGCTCTGAACTGTAGCATGAGAGTAAGACAATTCATTTGGACTAAGGCAGTCTGAGTCAAGACACAGCTCTGGACACTCTCCCTAGTCATTTAACCTCCTACACTCAGTTGCTTCATATGAAAGTGAGGATATCAACATTTTCACAGGGCTGTTGTGTGAGAACTGAATGACATGTTAAAGCACTGTGTGCATTAAAAAGCAAATGCAAGCATCCAACACCAAATTTCCCCAGCCCATTGACTACAACTTCAGCTCTGTTATCTCCTCAGAGGAGTTGTCCTTGACCACACTATGAAAATGGCCTCCCTTCTCCTACTCTATCACCTTTCCCTGCTTCTTTTTTACTGCTTACTACTCCATGACATTATACTATAATTTACATAGTTAATTGGTTATTTACTTATTGTCTGTCTCTCCTACCAGAAATCCATGGGCAAAGACTTCTGTCTTGTCACCTACTATGATTCCATGCTCCAGAACTGAACCTGACCTATTGAGCACTCAATAAATATTTTTTGAATTTATGACTGGCTCTTTTCACCCCACACCAACTAGTTGACGAGAATAGGGGGAAATTACTCTTCTTGATAGACCATCTCCCAGCTAAAAACCAGAAAAAAAGAAGCAACTACTTAAAGACAAAAATGATTTTATTTAACTTTAATATACCTGGGACATTTTCATGTAACAAGGAAACATGATAGAAAATTCACCTGAATAAATCCTAAAATGAGTAGATTTTAGTATGCCAGCTCTACACTATAAAATCAAAGAATTTCTCCCTAGGAAGAAAAGGGGGAAAAAATTTTTTAAGTAGAACCCACTCTGTTTATAAGTTTGTTACAGAAGGGAAAATTCACCAAGAACAAAATTAACTCAGATCAAGCTCAATTTGAATAATGGTTGAACTCTTATAATATCTGAAGCTGGCCTCGACTATTCCCTATAGATGTCAGTCTCATAGAAATAGCCTTCTAGAAACCAAAAAACATGGCATCAAGGAGTCTGCTAATCACTTGCTGATGTCAACCACTTCTTATTCATGCCCGGGAAATAATTCCATAGTGCCAAGGCCCATTAAAAGTCTTCATAATGTCCCATCAGCCATTTTAAGAGTTCATAATTAAATATGCTCAGCTTAGAGAACAAATTAATTTTAGTCAGGGAATCTGGAAAACAAAACAATAATAATGAAGGACAGTTATCTTCAGAAACCACTGGGCCAATGATTATCTTGTAATTGGCTTACCATAAGTGAAAAAGAGGATGAAGAATTTAGTCCATTTTTTTCTTTTTTTCTTTTTTCTTTTTAAAGCTGTCTGTATGATTTTACTGTGTGGGCCATGTTTAAGAGCATTGTGCTAGGCAAGAATTTAGTCAATTTTCTGCAAAACTCAAAACCACTCCCTCCACTGAGAAGAGTGATAGCTATCACTTCACATTTCTTATTTTAAGTAAATGTTTCAGGATTCTAAAGAATCTGTTTGAATTGCTCCTGAAATATTTACCAAGCTCTATCACAATTCTTAGAGAAGTGCACATCCTTAAGTATTGATCCTGGCAGTCATTAGAATAGAAATGGAGAGGATGAAAACAAGTGTCATATTTATACTGGCTCAAAGGCAATGCAGAGGCAAAGCTCCTCTTGGGATAAGCCTAAACCATTACAATATATCCACAGTCTTCTAATTGGATCTTCATTTCCCTTGATAGTCCCTCAAAGGCCATCCCTTCTCACACTTGCAATGTCACCATATGAGACATCGATGCACCGCTGGCTCTGCATTTCCATTTCCAGTCCTCTCCAAAGGACTCACTAAACAAGATCTCGTCTCTTGAAATCCACTCGTCCTATTTACACCAAACTATACCTACTATGATCATCACTGTCTACTGACCCCAGGAGATCTTGCTTTGCTGGCCTCAGTTTTTGGCTTATGGTTCTTCTCATGACAAAGTACAGGCCTGGGATAAGACTCAGATTCACAGCCTATCTCCAGCACAGGCTATGTGGGAGACCTTGGGCTACCCTGAGAGGCTTTGGCTTCTCATCCATAAAATTTAGAGGGCTACCATCACAGGGCTGCTGTGAGGATTAAATGCCATAATAGATATAAAAACTTTTGCATACTGTCTGGCATATAATAGGCCCTCAGCAAACAGTGGTCCCTTCCCTTCCTCTTCTGTCCACTGCCTTTATCTCTGGTGAGTTCAGAGTCCATAGTGATGGATTTCAGCACTGATTTACCACCACCCAGACCTGAGGAACTTCAAAAACTTCATCCCCATTCTACTGCAATACCTTTTCAGCCATACCCTCAGATATCACAACACTGGAAACTACTCCAGCTAAAAAGGTCAAAGCCCTGAAATTCCCTTCTCCTAATAATCCTTGCTTCCTCACATGTCCACTTCTACTAAATAAATTACCTATCATGCCAGCCAATCATTCACCCTCTCCCTGCTTTCTGAGACCAGGGCCTCACACCTACCTACCTACCACTTATCCTACTGCCCAGGCCAGACCTCATGCCAGGCATTGCAGTATCCTCCCTTGCAAGCATCCTAGAGTCTCTCAACTCCTTGATCTCCTGCTGAAACTATCTTGCCACTCTCTAGCTACTGGGAACACTCACCATCTATTTCATCTGATAAAATTCTCAAAGCACACTGATTGGATTCACTTTCATTGCTGTTTCACTTTAGCTAAACCTCACTACTGATGAATCTCCCCACTTGGCTCTTCTAAACTCCACTTATAGCCTACTCTCATCCGCAACCCTCTAACTCCCAGCAGTGGCATTGCCTCCTGCGTGTGGAAACATTCAAGTTAATAAGACAGGAGCTATCACGGCATCTCTCTAAATGGACCCGCTCACTTAAGAGTCTCTGGTGAACTCTAATAGCCACATTCTCAACCACTTCCCAGCACTTGATCCTATCGCTCGCCACTTCCTTCATGAAGCTCTCTTTTCTTGTCATCCTTTACACTGTACTTAATTCTCCTGTATTTTCCTCACTTCCTCCTCCAAACCCTAAAAGCATAAATTCCCACCACTCTGAACCACAGGCCTTGGGCTTCTGCCCTCAATGCTCTCTTTGGAAATCTCATTCATCCCCATGACTTTTGTCATTACCTCTAAGAAATCACTTCAAAATTCAATGCCTTCAATTCTGCCAAACACTCCAAAGGATTCCATTAATATATTCCATGGGCACCTCAAATGCAACATCGTTAAAATTTATCTTGATCCTTTCTCCCACTATCTTTCTCTTATTTCTATTGTAACACTACCAATCTTCCATTTGTTCAATCATTCTTTACTCCACTTCTTTCCTTGACAATCTAATCATGCCAAATTACACCTATTCTAATGCTTGAATCCATCACTGCCTCCTATTCCCATTTGTACTTCTCTGCTTCAGAACTCTCACCTGAAATATTATAAGAGTTTTATAACTGCTTTTCCTTCCTCCTAAATCCAAGAGTTCCCATCACCAGATTAAGTAGTGAACTAATTAAATCTAAATCAGAGTTTACCTTGGAATTTTAGAACCTCCATGATCTGGCCACAACCTAGTCTTCTAGCTTAATCATTCCCTACTCTTCTCAATGAACCTTAAACCAATCTATAATTGTCCTCCAGTTCACTGTTATCCAAACATATGCTTACATTTCCTGCTCTGTACTTTTGTTCTCATCATTCATCCCATCCTATTTTGTTCTCATAATATCATTTCCCCAAATGTCTGTGCAGGAAAAAAATTTTATGCATTCTTCTAGGCTCTGCTCAAATGTCATACATACCCTGAAGCCTTCTCTGACCCACCATCAAACATGATCTCATCTCTTCCTGAGAAGAGCACTTTGTCCTTCTATTGCTTACAAGATTTAAAACATTCTCTATGACTTTCTAATGTCTGCTGCATGTAGAAGTGTCACTCTCAGGAAGAGACTCACCTTCCCCTTTCTGCCAACCTTTCACACCCTCCAGGACTGTTCCCTCTAAGCTACCTCTCCTTTCTCTTTTCCCCTCGCTTTGCTCTGTTACTTATCCTTTCAATTAAAGAATTAAGTCCCTTGCACCCCATGAAGTACTAGTTTCACCTAATTCCATTCACACTGACCTTGAAATATGTTTGAAAGTCAAAGGTATGCAAACTAAACCATAAACTTGTGTGGAGGTTCTGTTCTTAGAAAGCTAAAATAAGGTTACAGTAATCATAATTATACTTTGCCTTTCATTCACAATCTTTAATAATCTTTTTCTATCATACTGTTTCATCGTTTTCTTCTTTCCTTCACAACTGAACACTCATTTGCCTGACTTAATAGGAGGAAAGATGCTAGAGTTCCCACTTACAACATACCAAAAATGATTCAACCCATCTCATTTATATTCACTTGATGGAACCTAAACTTTGAGTCACCAAATTAACATTTCCATTCTCCTGTTTTGGATTCATTTTGGTTTTGTTTTTAAATGTCAGAGGAAAATTAGATAAAATATTTAAATAACTGCTTAGATAAACAGCTTGTACAACTAAAAATTTAAAAACTACACGAACTATTAAAGGCTGTCAGACAACATCAAAACTGGGAAATATCCTATTGGCTGTTGGAAGAAAGCCTAAATCTGGCCAACAAAAATAGTTTAGGGTTATTAACCACAATGTGCAAATGTGAGGGTTACACAGTAGTTGGGACCTACTGGCATACCTCACCCAACACTCAGAAGCATGTCCTGACACCTTGGTAATTCGCTTAAAATTGAACTGAGCAAAGGAAAAGCTCCAGATCCCAATGGTGAAAATTCTGGGTTTTAACAGAACTGGTTTCTAATTGCATTGTTTCAACCAAATAAAGAGTGAAATAGGTTTTTCTTGTCTTGCCTAGGATTATGACAGTATTTTGTAAATTATAAAGAATTATATAATTGCAATGTGTTAGAACCTTGTTTATATGGAAAATTTATTTCAAATTCCATATGACTTCAAAATGCATCTCACTGTAAGTTCCTAGAAGGCAGGGCACATTTCTTACTTTGTATCTTATCGCTCATAATATGTTAAATACAAATGCTCAAATGTTCTTATCAGAAGCATGACTAGATGAATCAATCAATATAAAGGAGAAGTTGGTATTAACCAAAGGAGGTCTTTAAAAATTTAATCACTTGGCAGTGTGTGAGCCCCTATAAGTTCCTTCAAATGGGCATATTTAAATCAGACTCTTTCTAAATAAGAAAAAGAAAGCCTACAGACAAGAAAACAGTTGTGTGCATTTACAACTTTATCAGATTATATTTCCTCTCATGCAAATCCGTGGAGTCAACTTGCACGGAATTTGACAGCTAGTCTTTCCACTAAGAGGAAGGAAAATTATTCAGCTTCCTTGGCTCAAAAATGAACTTGGGCTGTGGGTAGAATGGAGAGGAAATAAAAGGCAAGAGAAGGCATCCATAGAATGTGGGCTCCTTTCATTGAGGGGAGGAAAATGTTTTCATTCATTCCCTCACATTGACAACACGAGGGCAGGAAAATGTTTAACTTATGCCCATGCTTGCTATTCAGGGAATCACTTAGCTTGAGACCTCTGTATTCTCACTGCATGGCAACTGCTAACACACACTCAAAACACACACACACACACACACACACACACACACACACACACACACCATTTAGACTGCCAATGCTTCCTCTAAATCCAGAGTTGGCACCTCTACTGAGAATCTCTTCCCTGGGAGAGACATCAATGGAGCAAGGAAATTGTCTCTACCTCTGGGTGTGTTACCAGGGTTCCCTCTTTTCAAGGCTTGCCACAGCCATGCTCTCAGAAACATTGATCTGTGTGCCCCTTGTTGTCCTGCTGCACCAGAAACAAGGAGCAGCAAAAGAACAGTCATTATGTGTATTTGGCAAGGAAGGCAGCAGTAAAGACTGAGAAGCAGTGGGCACGGAAATGTCAAAGTGAGGATCTGAAAGAGGCAGGGACAGCAGACACCGAAGAGCGGTTTCAGTGGAGAGAAGCCTCCGTCTTAGGTAGGTCACATCTGCCTATGGTGGAGAAATAAAGAATGAAAGAGAAAGAGGGAGGGAAGGAAGGAAGGATAGAGACAGGGGAAGTCCACTACACCCAAGATCAAACAAACTCAGGTTCAAATGCCACTCCCACCACCCAAGGTAGACAGACCACCCAGACTCGAGCTGAACTTCCATAATCCAAATCCTGGCTCTGCCACTAGCCCATTATATGATTTGTGTAGGCAAATTTCTTGACCTCTTTGTACCTCAGTCTCTTCATCTGTAAAACAGTGATGATATTAACTACCTGATAGTACTATCATGAGGCTCAAAGCTGAGCTAATGTTTAGATGGATAGTGTTAGAACAGCATCTGGCATATAGTATAAGTTGCTGTTATGATGATGATCTGGTAAAAGTTAATTCAACACTCCTGACTTCCTTTTCTTACTTAGAAAAAGAAAAGAATCTAAACTAGTTACTTTTATCTCTAATAGTCTATCATTCTACCATCAAATATGTATTATTTGCCACATGCCTTGGGAAAATAAGTGTCTAATCCTACAAGTATAGGTAATGCTATGGTTGAACATTCTATAAATCAGGATTCTCTGTGTTATTTAACACAAAATAAGCCTCCTCCTATAACCAGAACTGTCCTGGAACAGCAGGGATTACCGTGGGGAATTTATCCTGGACCGAATTCCTGGAGGCTGAACTCCGGGCTCTGAAAGAGAAAGTTCTAGGACGAGATATCACTCCCAAAATAGCATTCACCTTCAATAAGTGAAAATGCTACTGCATAAGACTGTAAGCCAAAATAAAATAAGTATTGGATGTTTTATTTTTCCTTCAAACTTGGCTTCAAGATAAGTAAAATCTGTCCCCCATGAACTTTCTTGGTACTCTACCCTGAGCCCATTCCAAATAGAGTCAGACTAAATAGCAGAAGGGGTGAGTAGGAAGTTCTGCAGAACCCATTTCTAAGGGGCACTAGGACACAGAACATTTCTAAAAATGTCATGAAATGGTGAAAGTTGTGCTGGTCAAAATTCTTCTCAGGGAGACCACTGAATGTGACTCATAGAATACAGTAACTCAATGGATCTTATCTGGAATTGTAATATTCTTCTCTAGGGACGTCTAGAAATGAGTGAAGAGTGAGGATGGGGTAGACACAATTATTGGGAAAGCACTACTAACAATTAGTGGGTGGGACCAGGAATGATGATCCATGAAATAGTAGTCTTCTCTCTAAAATGCCATTGGCTGCCTTGTTGAGAAATAGCGTTCAGAACTCCCAGAGAGCATGTACCTTCTAAGAATGGTGGTCCTGCTAGCCCCTGGCTCCTTGTTCCTGCCCCATGGCAAGTAAAGTGAGCATGCCCATGGGGGCCAGAGCTGGATTTTCAGGTAATAGAGAAGGCCACCAGCAACCCTCCTCCACACTCTGACCACTCCTGGCTTACTGCTCAAACCCTGTGCCTGGAATTGCAGGCCAAGTACCTGTTCATGGAATGGAGGAGTGAATTTTGACTAAACTCTAACTGTTCCATATATGGTCTCATGGTTAATTCCCCTAGCAACTCCTTGATGGTGAAACAAATTTTCATAAAATCTAGAGGACTAGAGAAAGAGAATGGGAGATACACCTCATGGCCCCTGCTCTGGGCTCTAGATCCCACCACAGGACCACAGTCCCTGCTGCACCTGGAAACTAGGAAGCTCTGCAGAGACCCCACTCATTTGCATTACCTCCTCCTAAGACAAAGTCCCTGTGGGTGTATCTGCTGGGCAAATCTGGATTGCATATCTGTACCATAGAGCAAAAGAGTCAGAAAACACAGAGTGGGAAACAGTCTCTGACTTATAACAAGACCAAAGAATCAAACTCCACAATATGAAAGAGGGTTGAGTGCCAGGCAACAAAAGGAAAGGCAAACATAAGCACAGGCCTCTGAGAGGAGAACTCGCCTTCAGAGACTTGACTGTAACCCTCCCCTCAGACGAAGGAGACCATATGTCCTATTTGCCAGGGACCATTTCACTTAGCCTGTCATCTTCACGTCATCATTAACACCCTTTTCACTCTTGGAAGTATTACATTTGGACAATGAATTATATTGTCACCCTTTCTAAGATTCGTGTCCTGCACTGAGCCTCAAATGAAGTGCACAGGGATTTGCATGGATGTCCATGTATGTGTGTGCATCTTCACAAACTGCTGTGAATCACGCTGCGGAAACCAGGCTCTGATTAAATGGACACTACCCCCACTTCCAGGAACTGCTCAGCATAATTTGAGACTCCAATTTAAGAATAATTCACTAGAACCACTTCTCTAATAACTGAATTGCCTTGACTTGGTATATGATTTGTTGCTTTGCAGTTGGAAAACCGGGAAGTGATAATTCCTGGAAAAGGTTTCTTCCACTGTATCTGTTCTGTTAAGTGCATTTCTCAGACTCTGTTATTTTATCTCACTTCCCTCAGGACTCTGCCCTTAGCTGCCTTCCAAGTAGCAATAAAATTCACCTTTTTGCTTCGACTTTAAGATGCCAGCATATTTTCAGTATTTGAGCCTTTTGGGGATGATTGGCTGGGAGAGAAGAAAGAAAATAAAAGAGAAAGGATGGGGAATAGAGGTGAAAGAAAAAATTAAAAGAGAAAAGAAGTAAAAAGGAGGAAGAAAATTAAATGAGAGGAAAGGGAGAAGAAAGAAAAGAGAGTCATCTTACACGATATATTACTCAAGTGTTTATTTCCCTTGGACTGGACCATGTGTTGGTATAAGCTAGCAATTCATCAAGCATGGTGGTCTCAGCCTGATTCCAAAGGGTTTCTCCAGCTAAACTTGCTCCCAGTGTCTGAGCCAGTAAGCGCCTCTGCCATGCAGTGCAGTACCACAGAGTCCCCAACAAGAGCAAGAATCCATCCAGCAGACTGCTATATAGTGGGAGGGATGGACATCCAGGTTTCTCCAAACTAACGTTCACAATAAACCCTGAACACAGTCCCTTCCAATCTTAATCCTAAAGCGAAACATGCCCAGATATTACCCAACCTTGAATTTTAGTCACACCTAGCAAAGCAAACCTGAGAAACCCTTCCCAAGCTATATATTACCTTTACCTGGAAATATCAACTCCCTGAGAAAATCCTTCCTCATCTTGAAAAATCCTTAAGTCAGTTCTATTTAAGTCTTCTGTTATTTCCAGCGATGTTTTAAAACAATGGTACCCAAATACATATTCCTAAACTAATAAAGAAAAAAATCACACTTCACAAATTAAGAAAACATCACTTCTCAAAATAAAACACACCCTATAACCCTGCTATGTTACTGGGTGGCAGAGCCAGCATTTTCTCTCCCTGTTCACAGGTAATGTCATCCATGCAGCATGTTATGATCACTAAATATTGAAAGATTTTTAAAGCTTCTGTTTTAACCCACAACTTCATTCTGATTTGTACATGTCTACAATGATAGAGATGGGAGAAAATATCACTTCTGAATTATCCGACCTCACAATTAATAATTGAGAATCTCTTTTTCTCTTTCTCCTTTGCCTTTTTCTCTCCGAACTAAAGTGCACTCTTCAGCTTGTTAAACTCTGCTCACTCCCACTGATAATTCACTAGAGATCATAATTTATGGACAATTGAAGCTGCAGAAACATCTCTTAGAAGGAACAGAGCAGATCCATAGCAACAATTCTTCAGGGGAATATTAATCCCCGGCTTTATGTAGTGCTAAGTGTACAATAGTAATCAGAACTTGAGTAGAAGCTGCTAATCATTGAGGGAAAAGGCTGTATAAAGAATTCATAATGGAATTAGCCTGCGGCAAACAAAGAAAGACAAAATTAAATCAGCCATCAAATTGCACCAAGGAATTTTAATTTACAGGTTAATGTAGGATTATGTAACTAATCACAGCTAACATTTTCAATGAACAACCAATAAAATTCTGCTCTTTTTTTCCCTCTCTAATATTACTAATGGTATTCCAATAACATCCTTTTATTACCTGATAATATGTTAGAAATGAGTCTCAAAAATTCTAAAAAGTCTTTCCAGTTGTCAGAATCAGTATAAAATGGTAGCTTTGAAATAATCAGTCAAAAGTGTGGATCTAGGAAGATCCACTCCTCAGTTCAGTCCAGACACAATAATATTTGTGTGAGTTTGCATAAAATAGATTTACATAACCATATAGCTTTAAAGTATATGCATGTTTTTCATGCAGTGCAGGGAGCTAAAATAGGACAAAAGAGACTAAATTAAATATGTGAAAGTAATTTGGAGCACAAAGTATATCAGCTAATTCTAAATAAAACCACTGCCATAGATTTATATGTCAATATCGCAGACATATCCAATGACATACACACCAAGGACCACTCTAACAGAGTTTTCATGCTTTATAAATGTGAACATCATAAAAAGAAATAAGGTTTCTAGGATAAAAAGTTGATTAGCATTTCCCAAGGGAGGGGGGTAGAATCTTGTATCCTCCCCAGCTATATTTTGATATCAACCAATGCGTGACAAACACAGGGAAAAAAAAACCCTCTACACAATTTGAAAAATTATATGAAACCCGCTGCTTCATAAATATAAATATATATATATATATATATATATATATATATATATATATATATATAAAGGCAGCATAACTCCTTGCACATTGGCAAGGAGAAACTCCAAAATTATACTGTATGCTTAAAAAGACATCAGTTTAATCAAAAAGATCTTTTTCCAACATATGGCAGAAGGAAAATTATTATAAATGGAGTAAAAAGTATGTTCATAAGCTTTACTTCACGAGGGAAGAATGCTGGGAAGAAAGGCGACAGCATTCTTCTTGCATATGTTTTTCTTGTCGAGAACAATGTGGGAAAGTCTCATTTTCCTTTAATCTAAATGTTCATTTTATGGAAGCAGCAACATTCGGCCCAGTTATTAGCAAAGGAGTTTTGTTGCTTTATAAAGTCTAATTTTAAGATGCTCACTTCCAAAAAAACATTACGGTGTCAATTGCACTACCCTTCAGCAATCCTGTAATAACTTTATTCAACCATTTCTAATTATAATTATATTTTCAATTCCTTTTAGCTATAGAAACTCTTTATCAATCAGAGCACAAGACAGAAAATTACTTTATTACAGCTACAGCTCGTTAGGCTGAGTGCTCTTAATGAAGCAGCCTCATAATCAGATGAAAATCATGCTGGAGAAAACTTGCATCATTAGTCTGGGCCTTAATTACCAAGAAATATAGTCACTAACAATGATATTCCATTTCATGATATGGTGCATGCACCTTCTACACTAGTTGCAATTAATAATTCCACTGACTGCTACAGAATCTTTTCTATTTATTCATAACAATGGAGGGGGGAAATTCTAAATTTAATTGAGCGCTTCAGATTGCGGTCTCTTTCTCCCTCTCTCTCACGTTCAGATTAAAATGTCACAAGGCTAATATTCTATCTTACAAAAATTCATCATTTTAATTACATATTTTATGTATGTGAAATGTCTTTTTCAGCTTTATAGTTTAGGTTGACATTTTTGGGGATGCATTTAGGAAAATGTGTGGCTTCTTGTAAAGGAGGTTCCTACCACACAGGACCACATCAAGGAAATTTGGGGAAAAAAATCACTGCCATCAGTCTGTCAGTTCCATCCATGTTGGGAAAAGCTGCCAAGAAGAACAGGGACATTAATTTAAATTAATGTCGGTGTCTTCTGATAGGCTTTGGATGGCAGAATAGCAATATTCTGGGAGGAACAAGGCCCTGTGTCACGGGTCTCTTTGTTAGGCATGATTGATCACAGACAGAATCAGCAACTTTCCTTTGTGAAAGCCTCCTTTCTTCTGCCTCCTTTCTTCTGCCTCCTTTCTTTTCACCCTTTCCTTGCCTCCCTCTCTCACCAAAATCCTTGCTTCTGACCTCCTGCAAAAACACTTTCAGTCAAAGAAGGAGATCCAGTCCCTGACCCTCCTGCTGGGTTCCACCCACCGCCAGGTCCCAGCAGAAACCCACCAGATCCAGCCCTCTCTCCCGGCTGGATTAACACTAGAATTCAAGGTGCTGTTGCAACTGCTGCTCTTTTTCAAACGCAAATTACATTACTGGGTAAGGGCAAAGAGCACTTGGGGAGGGCAGAGGGCAATGAGGGTGGCATACATAAATGAGATCTCCATCTGACCTCAAATCCAGTGTTCCTAGAGCTGAACTTCCTGCCTGACATCAGTCTTTCACAGGAATCCTTGCCAAACATCTGATTTGATTAATCTAGGCTGCACCTTATCCCATCATCTGCCTTATGAGCACCAAGCAGTTTGATAAATGAAACTGATAGAAGAAGAGAATGACTTGGAAAACTCCACGAGCCACAAGATGAAAAGTTGGCTATAATATAAGATAACGCTGACTTTTTTTTTTTTTTACAAACTAAGCATTCAATTTCTATACCATGAACATAAAGATCCTTGACTTAAAGATCATTGGCTTCATTCTAATTAGTGTTAAGCAAGCAGTGGCACAGTTCCTGAGGCAGTATAAGATAACAGAAAATCTCTCCACCCACTTTTGGACCCCAAATAAACAAATGACTGCATAAATTAATAAATGGTAACCTACCACACACACACACACACACACACACACACACCAAAACAAAACAAAACAAAACAAAACAAAACAAAACAAAAGTAAATTAAAAAAAACACCAGATGGCAATTGGCTTGAAGATGGTAAAGAACCAACTGTGTCATTAGTGAGTCTTTGTTCCTTCTGGCATTGTTAAGGCTTGGAGGGAAGAAGTGGCAAACAGTACTGTATTTCTTCCAGACTACAGAAAAAGGTAGTTCAGAGGTGGGATTTGGAAGATGAGAGCCAGCAGGATCCAGAGAGTCAAGAGGGAGAGCAGGAAGATGCGGGGTCCCTGGACAACAGCACCAGGTAAATAGGAGGAGGTGGACCTGGACCAAAGAAAAATCTATAGGAAGCAGCAGGTAATGGCAGCTGTTTAGGAAGACAGCATAAGACAGGACATTAATCAGAACCACACAGAGCATGGGAAAAAATGCTTGGCATTTTGGACAGTTCAATGGCTTGCAAATCAGCTTGAGATGTGCAGGGATCCCCAAAGAAAACTGGTTTGCAAGGCCCAGCCTGACATCCTACGAAGCAGCCACAGGAGACGAAGTAAGAGTTAAAGGGAACTGGCTATGCTTCCACATTCTCCTATAAATGCAGTGTCAGGAAAAGACCTTAGCATTCTAGTCCTGGCTTTCAATCCCTCCTTCATACTTCCTCCTAACAGCACTTCATTTAAGTACAGAAGTCACTGTGGGTATTTCCATCTGGCAGTGGCTACCCACATGCACATGCGGAGGCCCCAGGGGAGCCCCAGACCTTTGTCAGGGGCTGTGTCCTACCTTCTGATGTTCCCACTCTCTGTGCCTGGCAATGTCCACATCAGTTCCACAATGAGACAACAGCACAGCAGCCAAATCTGAATAGACTAGGAGCTCCTCCACCTTGGAAGGTCTTTGGAGGGAGGCACCCAGCCTAACAGTCCAATCAACCTTCATCAGTGCAGTGGCTACAGCGTGAGATCTTCCTGGGCTCTGCCACAGACTAGCTGGGTGATCTCAAGAGGGAGATCCAACAACTCAGCTTCCACATCCCCAAATAAGGGCAAAATAGCATCTGCTTCATAAGGTTACAGCAAAGGTAATCTGAGATGAGGTATGTAAAAGTGCTCATAACACGATCTGGCACATAGAAAGTTTCAAGAAATGTTAGCTCTGATCAACAGCATCATTGTCATTATAATCATGATCACAGACACGCGGCAGGCATTGTTTGCTCTGAAACAGGTTCAAGGATTTCAAACAGTGGTTTTCAAATCTGGCAACACATAATCACCTCCCCTGAATTCTCCAACCCCAGATCAATTAGATCAGAATCACCCAGGCAGTAGTTTTTAAAGCTCTCTGCAGGATTCCAGTGTGCAACCAGGACTAAAGTCCACTGATACTGACTCTCAATGCCTATATATGATATTTAAAACATGATGTTGCCAGCTAAAAGCCCTACATCTTGGCAAGTGGCAGAGCTCTTGTCTGGGTCTCCCAGAAAGCAATTGGAATGTTGTAGCTACACTTGGAGACGTGAGGGTTTAGAGCATTTACGGCCCATGAAGGAGCCTTGGCTGAAGGAATGTGTCTGTTGTCTTTTCCAGCTGGCAAAGTGGCCATTTCCAATACACAGAGCATAATGCATGCAGCCAAATATTCCCACAGGATGGCCACCTGTGACTTGAAAACTCTCCTGTCTGGGGCCAGGACACGCACGTGCCAAAAGGCAAAAGGTCACCAGTGAGCACCAGCAAAAGGACTACTTCCCGCTCACTCTCCCCCCAAATCCCATGGCTTAGGAAAAGCAGTCTATGCAAAACCTGCCCAAAGAGATCATATTAAGGCCACAGGGGGAGGAAATGACTACCATTCAGGTCTCTGAGTGTGAAGATTAACCCGTCAGAATGGTCGAAGTTAGAGTCAGGTTAACCATGAATGAATGTGACAAATCTAACTGGTTAAATCCTTAGTTGTCTTGATGACTTTAGAAGCTGTTTGACACTTGCATTTACAGAACCTAGGAAAACTAAAAATTTTGACTGCTTAGATTCCTTGAACCTAAATAAATCTGCCAGGCACTCAAAAGACAATTTTCTATTTATTTGCTTTAATATTTAAGATACTTCCACCATAGAAGACCTCCAACATCATGCATGAAATAAAGAAAAAAACACATTAAAAAAAATTAAGAACACTAAGCAGCATCTAAACTCATCATTCGTTTCAATCCATATTTTTCTTCCTACAGGAAGGGATTTACTTAGACTGGAAACTGAAGGGATCAGCTCATCCATCCCCTGTAGTTTGGGTGAGCACAGCCCTCCCATGTTTTCAGGGAGCAGGAAAGTATAGGAGAGTTCTAGTCTCCTCCCAATCAGAGACATCAAAACCCCTTCCTTGCTGATCTCTGGCTGGTTTTTCACCCCATAAAACAGTCATGGTAGAGAGACAAAATGTCAGAGAAAACAATCGATGGGGTAGGAAATATTGGAAGACTCGTTTACAACCATGGGGTTGTAGATGAAAACTTAAAACAGATCAGCACACCAACGTACTTAAAATCAAACACAAAAAGGATAAATATTTTATGATTTCACTTATGTGATATATCTAGAATAGCCAAAATCATAGAGAAAGAAAGGAGAACAGTAGCTATTAGGTACTGGGGGGAGGGAGAATAGGTTGTTGTTTCATGGGTACAGAGTTTCAGTTTGGGATGATGAAAGACGGATGGTGATGATGGCTGCACAACAATGTCAACGTACTTAATGCCACTGAATTGTACAAGTAAAAATGGTTAAAATGGCAAATTTTATATTACCTATATTTTACCACAATAAAAAAATCAAACACAAAAGGACATTTATCTTAAGGTCATCAGGAAATTATTTAATACATTTTGGTTTTTATTTCAGTGATTGAAATAAAACAGCAAAACAAAAAATAATAATAAAAATCAAGAGCCTAAGTTCTCCTTTGAAATACTGGGAGCAGATCAGAAAAAGAAGACTGAGGCATAAGACATAGACTGCCTGAGTCAGGAGTCCTGGGTTGAAGACTTCCCTATGTCCTAATGGGCTTGGTGACCTCGGGCAAGTTACTGTACCCTCTTTGGGCCTTGGTTTCCTTATCCTTAAATGCAGGGAGTTAAAAATGATTTCTAAGTCCATGGTAACTCTAAAGTCCACAATTCTACATTTTCTTTCCTTTGCCACATTCTTAAATTCCACCTTGGTATTCATGGAAACATTTTTAAAGGAAAACCACAGCAGTCACTATAGGCAAATATCAGCATTCTCCTCCCTACCAGTAATCTAATAAAAAGAAGAAAGAGCTAGGGACAATTAGATAAAAAATAACTTCATTGTCAAACCTGCAAGTAAAAACCCACAAAAATATGCAAAACCCAAGAATGAATATTATTTTTAATGTTTCATTTCTTTATCAGGAGATATCTTATCTGATGAAAATGATCTCCTTTTTTTCCACTATTACAAATTATCTATCTAGAAGTTGTTGGGTCTGCCCTTGAATGGGTGGCTGAGCCTGTCCCTTAAGCCTGGGAAGACAGTGGTGTCCAGAGCTGATGGGCAGCCAGGTCACTGAGATATTTCCAAACACTCACTGCTTCTTCTACTTAGCATTCTTAAAAGTCAATGCCATGGTTTGCATTATTAAGTATCTTTTCATCTGACTTTGTCCCTTCTTTCCATTTTGACTCTAAATTGTCTGAAAAACAGGAACTCTGCAATGTATCTCCTTGCTAAGCTTCACGGCATCTAGGGGAAGGTAGGAGTTAATGTCAACCAGCCTCTTTCTTTCTAAGTGACACAAACCATACAATCTGCATTCTCTTTTTTAGGCCAGTGATTTTCAACAAGGAACAATTTTTCACCTTCCCCTTACTCCAGGGACATTTGGCAATATGTGGAAACATTTTTGGTTGTTACACTGAGGACAAGGGAGCTACTGGTATCTAGTGGGTAGAGGACAGGCATGCTGGTAAACATGCTACAATGCACTGGATAGCCCACACAACAAAGAATTATTCCACCCAAAACGTCAATAGTGTAGAGAAACCCTGCTTTATACAACTGAAAATTTCTCAGAAATTATGATATAGGTTTTCTCATCCTTGTTTTACAAATAAAGCTCAAAGAGGTTAAGTAACTCCCTGAATGAATGAATGAATGAATGAGCAGAGAATAATGAATCAAGTCTACCTGCTGCTCTGTGCAAGGGAAGCCAAAGAAGGGCAGACCACACTAGAGGCAGATGCAGGCTGACCTGAGACCACCTCTTGTTATCACTCTTTATACCCCAAGACAGATGCTCAGGCAAGAGGTGCTCATGGCCTCTCCTCACTACTCACTGGAGCTGCCATCCCAATGCAGGAGAGACAGAGAGGCTGAACAAGACCTCACATCTCCATGACACCATCCAGCTCCAGGGGAGTTCTGGGGAGGTCATGGCTAATTCTTCCCAGAGTGGCTCATAAGAAAGCTAAGAATTGGAGTCACAGAGCTGCACATGCAGAAACTGTAAGCTAGGACTGGCCTCCTGTGGACATGGCCTCTATTAGTTGAACTGCTGTCTTAGGTCCTTCCTTTCAGGAAATGGAGATGGATGGGAGGACAACAATTGAGAATGGTCCCTAGGTTTCCCCTTGTGAGAAAGCCACATCTCTGTAGGCTAATTGTTTCCAGTTCCTTTGAAAAGTAAGCCATTCACTCAGCAGAACCACACACAAGGTGTTAGTAGTTTTAAAAAACAACACCACCTCCCTCTGCCACCCCATCCCCCAAAAGAAGCCTGTTTCTCACTAAGGTTTCCAAAGACTGACAATGAGTACCAATCCTCATGGTGTAGTGAAATGGGGAAGGTTTATTTCTAAAGCATGTCACTGGGGCTCAAGCTTAGGAGGCCCCTCTCCTCCTCAACTCCTGCCCCCTCACATCCCTACTGGCCCCCTCAGAAACAAGGGACCACTGTGTGAGGCACTGCAGACTAGTGAGCTGGATGGAGTAATTAAGGTCTGTTTCGGTCAACCACTTGTGCTAAAAAGTCTTAAAGATGTTTAACTCCCTCAGGCCCCATGCATTAATTAAATCCTTTTAACCTGCTCTCTTGGATTTTTCCAGAAGTAGAAGATTTATGCGGGGAGGAGAGAAGTTCTATGATGTGTCACAATACAGACATTAAGTCCCATCCATCCAGGGTTTGGAAAGTGCCTTTGAGGTGCCTCAGCATCCTGCCCACTGGTAGGGACCACTCTGCCAAGGAACAGACCACAGTGACAGAGATGAATATATGCCTGCAGCAGCCTCTTTAAGTAACTACAAGGTTACTGTGGTTCTAGGGTCACCTCCAAAGCACCCAGGGCTGGTAGAGCTTTTTTTTCCACACTACTGAACAGAAGAAACAAAATTTATTAAATAATACATGATTCGTTTATTTTATTTTATTTTTTTTACTATTAAATGTTAGACTTGATTTAGATTTCACTAGTTTTTCTGGTCATATTCTTTTTTCTTTTCCAAGATCTAATCCAGGATAACTCACTTAATTTAGTCAACTTAGTCTCCTCTCATCTATGTCAATTTTTCAGGTCTTTCTGGGCTTTTCATGACTGACAACACATTTCAGTACTAGTTAGGTATTTTATAGAATGTCCTTCAATTCAGATGTGTCTGATGTTTTTCTCATGATTAGAGGTGAAGAACCCTTCTGATCACATTATAACAAGAACTATTTGACACATATACATCTGCACAACATTGCTGAGGAGGTTCACCTTGATCCCTGGGTCAAGGTGGTGTGTCTACCAGGTTCCTCTACTACACA
This sequence comes from Macroglossus sobrinus, assembly GCA_004027375.1. NCBI lineage: Eukaryota > Metazoa > Chordata > Mammalia > Chiroptera > Pteropodidae > Macroglossus > Macroglossus sobrinus. The sequence goes on from PVKZ01002047.1 coordinate 127,264, forward strand.
CTTACCGCACTCCCCTTTCTATACTCTACTTTTCTGAAGCAAGTCACTAAGTCCAGCCTACATTCAAGTGCAAGTGGAGCAATTTCATTGCATTGTGCCTTAGGACAGACTCCTCAATAAGAAACAGAAATCCTTTTAAACACCTAATTAAAAAAAAAAAAGGCACAATTTGGAAGTCAGGACCTTGGGACTTAGTCTCAGCCATATTAACCCAGGAGAGGTAACTCTGCTAAGAGAGGTTTGTTGCAGTCTCCCTTCTGTAAGGTAAGCAGGGTGTCCCTGCCTTCCCCACGGGTTTGCTGAGGGTTCAGAGGGGCAAGATATAGGAAAGGAGTTTCAGCTACGTCACTATGCCCCATGGCCACAGAAGTTAAATTCCTGCCACCTGCCTTACTTTCCCACTACAGCAGCTCCTTCTCCACCCAGACATTCCCACACATACCCGCCAGCACTTGCCTACTTTTAGCCTCTGCTCCCTCTCCTGGAAATGTCCTTCCCTTAGTATCTGCCAAACTTTCTCCCTCGCTCCACCTCCCTCTCTGTTCAAACATCACCTCTCCAGGAAAATCTTTCTTGATCCTGCCACTTTAAATAACAGTCCCACACATTCTATCCCTTCACCCTGTCCAGCACTTTTTGTGGCTGTCACCACTACCTGCCATTACAGTCCATATTTTTGTTTCTGTTTTTTGTCTTTTGCTCCTTGAAGAGTGGGGACTTGGTCTGTTTCATTTCCCCCATTGAATCTCCAATGCCTAGGACAGAGCCTAGCCCAGAGTAAGCTCTCAAGAGACATTTATTGAATGAAGGAACACACAGGAAACCTTTTTTTAAAAAATCATTACAGTGCTTAATGTCTTTGTAGATTCATAAACCCTTGCAATAATTCTACAATATCACACAACCTCCCACCAGGCTTAGAAGTGCTGTCTAACCTGTTAATAACTATGGAAACTGTTTTGAGAAAGATCTGAAACCAGATCTGGGTGCAGAAAGATAATGTGCCAAGGTTGATTTGTAATTTTGTAATGTCTGCCACCGATAAAAAAACAGGAGCAGTGAATGCACATGATTATACGTTATTCCTAATCCTCAAATTATTCCACTGTGAGTAGGTCTAGTTTTCTAACTAATACGAAATGATTGCCACTTAACCAAACTCCTATAAGGTTATCACCTATATCAAGAATTGGCAAATTTTATATGTAAAGTGTCAAATAGTAAATATTTTAGGCATCAAGGACCAAAGAGTAGTCTCTGTGGAAACTACTCAATTATGCCACTATAGCACAAAAGGAGCCACAGACAATATATAAACAGGAGTATAGCTGTATTCCAGTACAACTTTATTTACAACAACAGGCTTCAGATAGATTTGGTGGGTCATAGTTTGCCCACCCCAACCTCCATAAATTTCTCTTCAGAGAACATATTTTATTTTCCTATTCTCCTCATCCCCTCCAAAAGCAACAAAATCTTTAGAAAATTATTATTCAGCCCTTACTAGATCCTCTGAATTTCTGCTCTAGACCAGTGGTTCCCAACCTTTTCAGCATCAGGGACCGGTGCTCCTATGCGAATCTAATACCTGATGATCTGAGGTGGAGCTGAGGTGGTGATGCAGGCACTGGAGAGCAGCTGCAAATACAGATGAAGCTTTACTGTCTAGCCCGCCTCTCACTTTCCACTGAGCAGCCCAGTTCCTAACAGGCCACAGACTGGTACTGGTCCATGGCCCAGGGCTTGGGAACCCCTGCACTAGAGTCCATGGAGATTATTTACATATGATCTCCTGGCATTTTAAGAGTTATCAAAAATGTCACCAGTGACCAAATGTTTCATTAATGATTGCAAACATCTTTAGAAAAATGCCACAGTGAGTTTCTTTCACCAAGTGATTTATTTCAGATATAATTTCAGTTTAATTAATAAGGGATTTCATCATGACCTGGAGGGTGTGAAAATCAGCAAAGAGTCTGTGGTTTAGTTAGGAGAGAGCTAGAAACCTGTCTGTGCTTGTAGAAGGAAACTTTTACAAAGAAAAAAAGGAAAAAAAGCTGGCATTTTTTTCAGCTGTGAACACCCAGGATACCCTCTCTCATTAAAAACACCAGTGGAGCATCTTGAAAAAGCAAATTAAAAGGAGGTGGAGAAGAAGCTAAGAGGTACAAATGGGAATGGGGCAAAGGAGTAGGGTTATTTGGCTTATTTTTTCTCTGAAAATAATTGTTTATTAGCTACATTATAATCTGTACCTATACCATATGTCCTTACTAAATCTTAAACCAGCAAAAGCATCAAAAGTACAATTTATCAGCCCCTGCCTGACACCACAGAGCAAAGGACAACGGACAAAGTTTCTGCACTTAAGGAGCTGAGTCTTCCTTAAAGTGGCTTTGATTAAACTTCCTGGCATTCTGAAATGTATAATTACTTATCTAAAGAATAAAGCTTATTTTTTTGAGGGGTACATTTGGAGGGGAGATGTTGTTTTCAATTACCAATAAGCAAACTGCCTCATCCATATATCCCAAAACACCAGGTTACATTAGTTTCAGTTTTAATATCCTGCCAAAGAGGGAAAAAAAAAGTTCCCAAATATGAAACAAATACAGCTAATATTGCTGTTCAAATGCCACTGCATTAAATAAAATTCCATACTGTAAAATTTTGCAAGGTGATAAAACAAAAACAATATAATAAATATAAAACATCTGCATTTTTTTAACAAGACATTTGGAAACCAATTTCATTTATATTTAAACTTGTTTTGAAGTGTTCCTAGTTTTGAAAAACATCCTAGTTACAGTATATTAGAATTTTTTTTCTCAGGCAAAAGATTAAAGAGCTGATGACCAAGTGAAGGATGACGAGAGAGGAGGAGAAAGCACCATTGTGTTTTCCAGAATGAACCTTGTATTTGAATCCTCAGCTGGTTTTCAGTCATAAAAAGGGGGGTGAGTGCCCTCCATCAGCAGTGCTGGAAAATGGATTCTCACACATGCACAAAAATGCGTTAAAACAACATTAAGTTTCTGGCAACAGCTCAGGCACATACACCCCAGGAAGTGGAGAGTTTAATAGCATCTCTGCCTCTCTCCATGTGCCTAGGTGGGGTAGTTCCTAAAACACTGGGAGAACAGTGAGACCACCCACTGCTTGTGGCTCAGGCAGGCTTTGGTATGGAGGGGTAGGGCTCAAATATGGGGAGCTCTGCCCCTACAGTAGGCTGGGAAACCCAGGATCCGAACATCCGGGCATTAGAGCTACAACAGCTCCAAGTGTCACATTTCTTTTGGAAAACGAAAAGAACAAAGGCAAATGACATTTGAGGGGGAGGAAGAGGGGACAAAACATGTCCATCTGTTGGCTACAATTTTAAGGAACTGATTCTCCATTGCTAGAGAGAAGAATGCATGGATACCTGAATTCACAGATGGGAACTCCACCACCAGTGACCCACCCAAACGCCATTTTATTTAAAACACCCATCTTCTACCCAAATACCAGCTATAAAGCTACAAAATTAGGAGCAGGTTCTTTGTTTATTTCACAGCTCACAGCAGTATGGATAAATTGTGCTTGGAACAATGAAGGGGAGCGAATCTGGCCTAAGGACTGCTCATAAATGAGTTTCAATATTAATGTTAGCTAACTTTGAGCGCCATTTTGTGCCAGGCATTTTACAAACGCTGCCACATTTCATCCTTATGACCACTGCTATTGTAGGTAATAATTACTGCCACCTTCTGAATGAGGAAGACAAGCTTCACTAGGGCCAAATAAATCACCTCAGGTCACACAGCTGGCCACACGGCAGGAAACTGAACCAAAGTCTCGATGACTACAAAATCACCACAGTACATTCCTCAGCATCTGGTAAATGGGAAGTGGAGTGTAGCCCACGTTTTATAGAGAAAGCTTACTGATTCAAGCCATTAAGGAGAGGAGCTTGAATAGAACAAAATCTGCTTAACAGAGTATTTGAAGAGAAATGCAATTACTATTTGGGGGGTAAGACTGCATTTAGAACTAGGTTAACTAGTAGAACTAGAAGACCGTGACTTGATGCAGTTGATGGTGGTTAGTGTGCATGTCATGTATACATAAAAGCATCTTTCAAGGCCATTTGCAAAGAATTCGCCTTCATAAGCAAACTTTTCTACAATCTAAATTTTTAGTTTGGGAAATTTTTGTTCATAACTTTTAATTTTAATTTTAATTATCCCTCCCTATATAACATGTGCCATGAGATTTTCCCCTATTACCTTAATAAATCAGGGTTTGGTGTTTTTATTATACGACTACAGTGGACCCTTTAATTATCTCCACAACATCTATTCCACACTCCAAGTGAGGTTTGAGTAGACTGCCCAGACTCCCAGGCTCCAGGAATCTGTTTCAGGCTGTCACAGAAATCTCATTTCTCTTGACAGTGTCAACTCAGGCCTAAAAAAAGCATCTCAGGGTTCAGGGAAGACCCAATTAGGTTGAAGCTCAGGATTTTTGTTTGATGCTCCTGGGAGAGAACTTTCCTTTCCAAGAGCATCAAGAATTAGAAAGCAGGTAGCTGTCTGTTCTTATGCAGTCAGAGAAGAACCAGCCTAAGAATGAATTGAAAATCAAGTCCAACCCACACACAAAGGAGAGAGCTGAGAAAACTTTAGAGAAAGGCAGTCAGAGCCCTGATGGAACTACATACTGAAACTCAACCTTAGTTATGGGCACCAATTAACCCCCTTCATTATTTATCCCAATTTGAGCTGAGTTTTATTTTGCTTACAACTAAAATAATTATAACTAATACACTGAATTTTCTACAGCACTTTGAGAATGTACTAGGCAAACTTCAGCACTCTTTCTTATAGCATCCACTCGATACAATGGAGTTACATCTTAAATCAAGAGAGTTCAGAATCTAATTATGTAAGAAAACCACAGAGAGTGAAATTTGTTATGGAAAAATCCCTAGAAATGCTATACAGTTATTGTTATGTACATTGAAGTTTCAAACTCAACTATAGGAAGGAATGCTTAAATATGTTCTATCTGACATACGTGTACCCATGGATTAGTGTCCCTCGATTCAATATTCTTACATTAAAACCTACTTCTTAAGGAGGCATCCAAGGTCTTTCCCAATCTGATCCCACCTACCCCATTTGCTGCACCACATTTTGTGCCTTCATGCTTTTGCATATGCTGTTTCCACTGAAGTTCCTTTTACATTTTTCTTCACCTGGCACATTCCTACTTAAATACCATGACCTGCCTTAAATCTCCTGGGAGACTTAATAACCCTTTTCTCTGGACTATCATAGCACTGTGCAAACATCTCTATGAAAGCACTTACACCTCATGGTATGGGACTTACCTGTGTACACATCTTTCTAACCCACAGACTATGAGCAATTCTAGAGTGGGAGTATGCCTTATTCACTGTTGTATCTCTTGCTTTCACATGTAGAACTGGCTCAGAGTAGGCACTCATTCTGTTTGCTATATAAATGCTCTTAATTCAGTTGATATATCCTAAATCCATCCACTTCTCTTACCTGGGTGACAGCAAGAGCCTCCTTAATGATCTGTTTCCATTCTTACCCTTTCCAATCTCTTCAATGCCAGAGGTACCTTCATAAGCACCTCTCTGAGTGGATTAGTTAGAAAAATGTGGCCACCCTCTGATGCAACTTACTGGAAAACCACTGAAACAGGGGCCTTCTCTTTTCACTAAATTGATAGAATAAAAGCCTAGAGTTGCTGGTGGTATTTGCCACTGCAGTGGGGTACTCAATCTTAAGACTGAAGTCAACCCGGAGGAAGCAAGATGGAAAAAAACAGATTCCTGTTGGTGTTGTCAAGCACCTGGGTCTAGCCACACCTGAAAGAGTTATCCCTGGACTTTCCAGTTACCTGACCCAATTCAGTTACCTTTGTGCTCAAACTAGTTTCAGCTGTATTACAGACATTTACCACCTAAGCAGTTCATATTATATACCATCACTACATGTTATGAGTATAACATTAAAATATAACTCAGGAAGAGTGTTTCTTCAAAAACCTAAGCTAGAGTACTAGTGACTACACTTACCAGTACCAGTATAGCCCTATAATATCCTAGGTCTGTAATTCAAACACATGTTCAAATCTGTTTAAATTAGGACTTTACACTGTAACCCTGTGCTTTGACTTCAATATGAATGAGTCCCAAATTACAATAAATTCTTTTATTTCAAAAATGCATTTGTCATATAAATCAGAACTGAGAGAATAAGCTCAAAAGAGGTCAAATCACAGGTATCCCTCCATCTCCATGTAGTTCTTTGCCCTCAAATCACCCCCAAAACAGAGAAGCCTAACACTTTCTTCAAAAGAGAAATTGCCTGACCTTCTGAAAAGTGTTTGAGTGTTCAGATGGTTTCATATCAGCTTTTTTTAAAAATGCTCAAAGATATCTATGCAATCCTATAAAATATTGAAAGAAAGCCTGAGGGCAACTGAAAAAGCATCTGACATCATTAGTTAGCTTGCCCTATCTAACCAAGGTTATAACTGTGGCTTAAAAAGTGAGAAATCCTGCCAATGGTTTATTTATTTACTGCTACAGAAATATTCACTGCCCCTTGCCACTTACACACCTCCTATCACACATAAGGTTGGATGATTTAAGAGGTCTTGTGGCATGGTGGATAGGCTTTGCATTCTTTTCCTGGTTCTGCCACTTATTTGCTAGGTGACCTTAAGCCCATCAATTATCTTCTCTCAGACTCAATTTCCTCTGCTGAATAAATGAGGATGGTAACAATCATAGGCTCTTGTGAGAAGAGGATGAGATGCCCAATTTAGAGCATCAAAAACAGAGTATATGCTCCAAACACGTTTGCTTTCTTTTCACTGAATTAACTCTCATTGGCAAAACCATCCAGTTATTTTGGTATAAAAATAGAGTAATTTCAACACTTCTTGCTCAAATTGTTCCCCAGCTAGTAAATTCCGCTAACATCCACCCACTTGCTAGGCTAAAAGAGAAGCACTATCTTGAATCTTGTTTCCCTTACATCCCGCTCCCAATCTACTAGCAAGACCTGCCGGTTATACCCACAATAACTCCCTCAATCTGAGATATCTATTTTGTCACTGTCACTCAGCTGGATATCACAACAGCCCCTAAGTGGTCTCCTGCCTCCCCTCTCATCTCCCTACAGCCGTCACCTGGCAACTAAGTGACATTTTCTGAAGTGTAAATCAGACCATATCACTTCTGCTAAAATCCTCCATTACCTTCCAACGATACAACTAACAATACTGTAATTTATTGAGCACTACTATTTATTAGGGGCACATGTCTAAGCACTTTGCACATATTAAATTACTTAATCTAAAGCAAATATGCAGTGTCCACTGACAAATGAACAGATGAAAAAAACATGGTTTGTGTGTGTGTGAAATGGAATAGTATTCAGCCATGAGAAAATAAAATCCTGCCATTTGCTTCAACATGAATGACACTGGAAGGCATTACACTAAGTGAAATAAGCCAGATACAGATACAGAAAGATAAATACTATATGACCTCTTTTAAATATGGACTCTAAAAAACTCAAACTCATAGAACCAGAAAGTAGAACAGTAGTTGCGAAGGGTTGGAGAATGGAGAACATGAGGAGAGATTGGTCAAAGGTATAAATTTCCAGTCAGAAGATGAGTAAGTTCTGGATCTGATATATGTACAGCATGATGGTTATAGTCAATAATACTACGTTGTATACTTGAAATCTAAGAGAACAGATCATAAGTGCACTCATCACACACACACACACACACACACACACACACACACACACACAGAAATGTTTACTATGTGGGGTGATGGGTATATTAATTAGTTTGATTGTGGTAATCATTTCACAATGTGTATGTACAGTAAATCAATACACTGTATACCTTTAAAAAATCGTGTTATACAACCTAAATATATACAATTTTCATTTGTCAATCATACTTCAATAAAGCTGGGGAAAAATAAAACTACACAAAGTAGCTACTGTCATATCGCCTTTTTTTATGCAAAGGGCATGCAGTTAGTGGCAGGGGCCAGGATAAGGCGTTAAGAGACTCTAGAAAACCCAGCCCCTTGTCTGCTTCTTCACTTCACTTCCTAACACTTCCACTCTCTCTTTGTTCCTTAAGCTCTAGCCACTCTGGCCTTTTTCCCCCCTCAAATACACAATAGTTAATTTCTTTCTCAGGTTCAAAGACTCTTCCTCCAGGACCTGCTCAAAAGCCACCCTCTTAAAGAAGCCACCCTTGACCACGCAATGGATGAAATGAATGTGAGCACTCTTATCGCTACCATTGTAACTACCACCATCTCGTGAGTCCAGAGGGCGTTCCTTGAGTAGCTCTTATTGTCTTTGCTGGAGGTGGTTAAAAACAGAAAGAATATTGACTCAGAGTGTTGTGATTTATCATTTAGTATATCAGGTGGTTCATAAATCCCCTTGCTTCTGAGTTTGATTTTGAACAGAAAAAATGCCTATGAAAAGAGCAGAAAGTCTATGGAGTGTTTTTGGAAATTGCTTCTTAGAACCCTGAAAGTTTTTTTACCCCCTCAGTGAATGAACTACTTTTCGAAAAACTCTGGAGGTCGAAAACTGACGGTACTGAAAACATTCTCTCACAAAAAGCGCTTATTTTAACTTTTCAAAAAATATTTGTATTTCCTCAAATATTCCTACAGTTCTTTTTTTTTTAAGGCAATTCAATTTGGGGGGAACGCTATGACAATATGCTTCTTCATGCCAAAGAAAGCTTTTCATTGGCCACTCTCATGTTTCTGGCTTTCTTTTTCCAGCTGTTATACCAGACATAATCATTCAAAACTGTGATTTGTCATCTCCGTCAAATCTGGTTCATCATGCTCAATGTTGCAGCTTACATGAAAACATTTATGGATTAAAACTCAGAGTAACATGAAGATTTCACAAATTAGGGACAAGGTTAATATTCCTCAAAAGGCTGAATTACACGCAGCCCTGAAAAAACAGTGGAGTTTGTCCCAGATGTCAGACATGCAGTACTGCCTGTTCTGCCGAAATGTGGTGGAGCAGAGACCATCCACGCTGCCAAGACAGCTGGGATTTGGTTCCCTCCTACAAGTAACTGGACGATCTGAGGGAAGGTGGTAAGTGGAAATGAGTTCTTAGGTCACTTGACCTGTCAATCTAAAGAGAAGGATCACATTTAGGCCCTTGATTAAAGTTGATTGAAAGGTTATTACATACTTCCAACCTACAATCACTGCACATTGATCAAAATAGCTACCATTTACTAAGTGATAACTAAGTACCAGACAGTGCCAGGCTGTGCTATGTGCAGACATTGTGCTAGGCAATTTGCATATCTTGTTTGATTGAATAAATGTCTATTGAATAAGTAGAAGTGTTTTTTTTTTCTAGGATGAATTATATGATATTGATACTTTTGTAGTTAAAATGGTCCAGTAGCATCAATTTCATGTAGTTCATTCTAATATTTGTTATGTGTCTCCTACCTTACATAGCACAATGCTTATCACACACAGTAGAGCTCAGTAAACTCATATTTATTAACACTTTTACATAGAAATAGCCTCTGAAAGAGGTAAATAATAGCAGTATTTCAAGCAAGATTCAATCCTACCATCTCTGCTGTGTTGATCACAGCCACACAGTTTCATCTAAAATGTCTCGGGCCACCCACCTGCCTCTGCCCTTCAAAGTTTATTTGGTAGAACAGTGAAACTTGCCTATGTGTCCCCACCCAGTGTAACTGCAGGGAGTATTGTGACATTGCTGGTACATACTCAATTACTGATCTTCCCACCTACCTCCAGGCAACCTGCTTTTCCTCTCTCAAATGTCACTATAAAAGACATTTTATGGTTAAATAGCTACAAAGGAGCACCACAGGAAGACTGAATTTCGTGCTGGAGTTAACTTAAAAACTAAATTATACAACCAACGTGTATTTCAATTCGTAATATTTATCATTCTTTTGGAGGTGGAATAAGATCACTAGAAGTGAGCGATAAGGAAAAAAATTACACTCCTAAAGAAGTTAGACTGGAGGGGGAATGGTCAAAAGCCCCAACCAAAACCCTAGAAATTTAAACTAAATGTGAACAGAAAAGTAGGTGGAGCATTCGAACAAGGGGATATGAAGTTGTTCTATTTTAAAACATTGCCTGAGGAACTGTCTTTGCCCCGCCCATTCTCACATTCTCACCATCAAGAAACAGAACCAAACACATTACAATCAAGTGGTTCCATTTCCCCCAAAATTAAACTTAAACCAAAGACCAGTGGCTGAACAATAGAGCACGTTTCCATACCACCAACCATCCACTTTAATAATTATAGCTTAGAATCATAGAAGACTGAGGTGATAGTCTAGATTTGGTATGCTTTGAACAATGAATAATTTGCCATTTGGGGTGAGAGATGTTGAGAATGTCCCTAAGCCAATGTTTCTAGCTTGTTCATTATGAAACTAATAGGGAAACATCTGCTTGCCAGCTGTGAACGTGACCCAGCTGATTTATCTATGGATATGAGACACCCAACTGCCCCAACTTCAGTTACCACTAGAGTAAGGAGGAGGAGAAGGGAGCTGAAGGGAGAGGAGAGGAGGGCAGGGGAGTGTTGGTGAGACGGAGGGAAAGGAGTACTTTTCAAAATCTGGAGCCAAGAACTCATTGTGGCTCACATATGATTCTACCTCTTTTCTCCCATGCCCTGCCCCACCTCTTTATCTTCATAGGTTAACCAATGAAATTGATCTCTTCCAGGTTTTTAGCTTCTAGAACACCAAATAGGTGATGAGTATTCAGGCCTATTGACAGAAATATGCATGACCAAATGGTATTACCTTAAAAATGAAGCAGTTGCGGCACAAATCTATATGGAAATGTGATCTAGGTTGAAAGCTGCCTGGTGTGCACATTATTCTATAAGGAGAGTGGCCACTAACGGCCCTGAGAGTGTTCAAGATGGTGCAGATTAGGATAAGTCTCCACCAAATGGATACAGAGCTGATGCCACATGGGCAGTGGTCAAGCTGGGAAAGGCTATGTCCTTTGACAAAACATTTTGCCTTGTAAGACAGAAAGTGCCACACAGAAACTGAAATGCAGTATTCCTGCACAGGGGTTCATACTGGAGCAGCTTTCTGGAGTGAAAACCTATTCATAACTTCCCTATTTTATAGCTTCTAAAATTCCTAAGCCATCATCTCTGACCACTGTAGGTAAATCAGGTGAGGATAACACCAGAAGGAATCTTATAACAAACCTTTAGGTCTTGTTCTTTTCTGCCAGTCCATCTTTATCCTGTACCACATCCCATCCCTCAAATGGACAAGAAGTGCATGTCCTATCTTACTCTCCTCTAGGTTCAAGCAAGAAATGCACAGCCTATTCTAATAATCATCAAAGAGACTGACACTGTCATTAAGAGCATGGGCTTCAGGGTCCAATAACCTGGTTTTGAATATTGGTCTACCCGTTGCCTTAGCAAGCTGCTTAACTTCTCTGTGCCTAAATAATCTCCTCCTATGTAATATAGAAATAATAATTTAAAATAACTGTTAAGGTTGTTGTAAAGATTAAATGAATTAATCTAGTTAAAGGATTTAGAACAGTCCCTTGTACAAGTGAGTAAAAATAAATGTTTGCTGCAATCATCATCATCATCATCATCATCATCATTTTCCTAGCTCCCATTTTTTAAAAAATGAATAACACTTCTGTAGTTTAAATCTGGTATGGAGATATAGTGAACACCAAAAGCAGTAAAATAAAACCAACCAAAATTAAGTTAGGCAGTGATTAGGTGACATAGACCATACACTTTATAGAGGTCTAGATGACGAGGGAGGAGCAGGCAGGAAGAGCTGAGAAATGTTCACAGAGAAGGCAGGGCCACATGGGACCTTGCACAATGGCAACATTTCTGAGGAAAAAAGAGGAAGACTGTAGAATTCATTTCCTTTGAAAGATTCTTAGGGTGAGAAAAACCTGTTTATTATTATTTACAAGGGGTGAGAACTGTTTGAAAAGCTCTTCTCTTGATTACCTCTCTGGAAATTTTTTAATTGTGGTAAAACTGCACATTTAGCACAGGCCCAACTGCAAACAATCAGGGTAAAATCTCTCTCACACACACACACACCCAATCTAGTCAACATTGTAAAAAGAACTGCCATGTTATTATTGAGAAGGGTGTTAGCTCCCATGCAAACTACATATTTGATTAGGATCTGAACTCTTTGCTGAACCATGAATTCAAAATAATTTAGGTGATACATATAAATTTAATTTCTTTGTTCAAAACACCACATCTGAAATGATGCCCTGCAAATGTGGAGCTCTCACTGAGGTCTACAAAATGAGTCTCTTTCTAACTCATCTATACTGTGTGGAAATAATCTTCAAGGAAAGGAATAAACCTATTTTAAAAACAGCTGAGTCCTTTAGATCATATACCCTAACCAATTTATGGAGATAAATGGAATTCAGTATTAAAGAAATATTTTTTTCTACTCCTCCAGAAAATGTAAATGCCAGCTACAAAATGGAATGAAAGAAAAAGACAAAGATATCAAGAATAAAGAAGCACAGAAAGAAAGCCAGAGAAACTAATTCAAGGACAACTAAAAAACTCTTGACTTAGCATCCCTTTCTGCTTCATCCCTTTCACCCCATATTTCCCCACTGACCCAAAGGAATTATATATAGGAATATCATAGAGTAGAGGAACCCAGGGAAAAACTGCTGAAGAAAACAGAATTCATTTCTACCATCTGGAATCAGAGAGGACATAATTCTCTATGGAAATGAATACCCCTCTTTTTATAATGGGGCAGTATCCACTGTTGGCTGTCTTTCCTACACTACATACTGTGTACCACCTCAGCAACTTTCATGTTAAACCTGAGCTAATCACCAGGACAGATGAAAATATAACAAAGGAGAAAGAGCAAGAAAGGGAAAATAAAGTAACACTGTGAGTGATTGCTTGTGTCTTATTAATATAAATGAATACAAAATACTTTTAAAAAAATGCATTAGGCAGATATTGGCTTATGATGGGGTCAATATCACGATTTATTTAACTCTGGGGACAATAAATCTTGATATTGACTAAAAACATAAGTCAATATGTGTACTGTTGTGTGCATTCTATTACAAAAATAGGTTTTTAACTTTAATGGCCCCTTTTGGGGAAAAATAAAAGAACTCAATGAAAGGCCCTCAAATCACAGCCACACCAATATCTGCTAGGAATGGACTCACTGTGTGGCCCAGCTGCTCAGCATCATGTAAGATTGGTCAGTAGGTCCATTAATGTGGCAGCCTGAATTGCTGATCCTGTAAACACAACCTTTAATGTTCATTGTACACCAAACAGAGGCCATCACATGACTTGGAGGTTAGCCTGTGATACTGTAGTCAAAGAAATGTGGACAAAATTGACAGTTTGCCAGTTCTCAGTATAATCTTTAATAGACATCTTATACTTTGCTTGTTTTCTTGTGACTCTGCCATCACAGTTAAAAGAGCTTCCCTTCAAGTAGATGCTATCCCTTCAGCCTGAAACCTCAAACAAGTCCATATCAAGCAGAACAGAGCCTATGACCCAGAGAGATCCAACCTCAGCCAGACCTACAACTGAAACCAGAGTCACCCATTCAAGTTCAGCATAAATCAGTGCCTCTCAAGTCAACCCACAGACATGTGAGAGGTAAATGCTTACTGTAAATGCCACTGAGATTTGGTGGTTGGTTGTTATGTAGCAGTAGCTGACTGATAGTTAACATTCATTAAGTGATTGTTATCTAGATTCCTTACTCCTGTGTGGGATCTTCAAAGAAAGTTGGAGATATATGACTTGACTCTAAAAAATTCAGTATAATAAACAGAACACCTACATGACTGAATGTCTCCCTTCAGGGTATGTTTCAAGTAATCCAGTCGACTGTCAGACATCTCCCCATTCCCAGAATCAGGGGTACATATCCAGAGTCAGATCTATACATATCCAGAGGTTGAACTCAGCCCCTGAACAGTTTCCAACAAAAATACAGTAATTCCAAGCACTGAGGATGTCTGTATTTTTTTTCTGAAGATCAGGGAGACTTCAGGGTGCTATATAGAGTTGCACATAGCATTCCCTTAAAGTCTATATTAGGCATTTTATTTTCTCCACATTCTTCCTCAGTTATATCATAACAGGGTTTCTCTCTTTCCTCTTCTCTGACCTAACAGCCAGCCTCCCCAGTTAGTCCTTTCTCCTTCCAGATTACTTTTAAGAGCTTCAAGTTCCTCTCCTCCTTCACTACGCAGAAAAATTCAACTATGCCCTAGCTTATACCCCGGAACTTGTGTTACCCAACTCATTCTGTTATCAGAAAATACTGAACCATTCAACAAACAGCACTACCCTCTTGAGAAGGCAGTTCAACTATTTGAGAAGAATCTTTGGTGTCTCGAGCCCCATCCCAAGCCACTGATCAAAGTTTTTTTTTTGTTAATACATACATGAAATCCTTATATCATTATAATTATTCATTAATGTTTTCAATAGTATTTATTGAGCTAGTCACTATTCTAAAGGCTGAGAATACAGCAGTGAAAAAAAGATAGAAACTCCTGACCCTCATAGAGTATAATCTCAATAGCAGAAGACAGATAATAAGAGTTAAACTCACAGATGAAGTCATGTGGGGTACAGCAGTAAGTACTAAGAAGAAAATTAGCCCCAGGTGAGGGGATCCACACGCTATTCTAGACAGGGTGGTCAGAGAAGGCCTCTCTGAGGAGGCAGTTTGAGCATCCACCTGAATTGAACCTAAATCTCTGACTGCTTACTTCATTCATCCATCCAATAAGTATTTGTGTATACCTGCTGTATTGAAGGGTTATTGTTTTTTTGCTGAGGGGCACAGAGAAGGATCATAAGTAGATACTCTCCCTCAAGGATAATTAGTCAAATCAAAGAGAGAAGACATATATTTAAACAAAAAAAGACCACCTGTAATTTAAGATGGAAAATAACATGTGCTGTGATACTAAAATATTTTTTAAAAAAATCAACACCATGAGACAACAACAGATCCTTTTAAAATTATAAATTTTAAATAAAAATTTTTCTAAGGATTTTTTTCTAAGGTAATTTTATCAACAGTGGGGGGATTGTTCCATCCAAATTTCCAGATAGTTTTAGATCCTTTATATCCAGTATGTGGCCATGCATGATAATATTATGTGTAAACTAACAACTATATTTTAGCTCAAATCTTATGATACATAAATATAAACAACTTCTATTTTCTTGTTCTCTCTGCTCTTACTATGTGTGACAAGAGTGGCAGATAGTTTAGTAAAATGGGATTTTTCTACCCTTGTTTTCTAAATTATTCTTACAATATAAATCTCTATAGTTGAAAGCACAGAATAAACCTTGGATTAGGGATTCAGCAAAAGTAGGATGATAACTTCTAGGAAGTCAGAGAAAATTCACATATCAGCTGGTGATATCCTTGGATGCTCACCTAGGTCTATGATTGGTTGACTGATACACACAAAAAAGGTAGAGAGAGAGAGACCACTCACAACCAATATGGCTATACTCTGAACTGTCTTTCTACTGATTTTTATAGATGTCTACTGATTAGTCACATCTCTAGTTTAGTTCCCCTGTGCCCTTCTAAGAAAGGGTTTACACTTCTCTGCAGAATGAATTTGAAGTATGTAAGTTATGGGGGAAGAATGGGTTTGAGGAATGTGACAGACACTGCTAATTATCTGTCAACATCCATTTTTCTCAGATTTATTTAGTCATAAAAATCTAGAGTTTTACTTGCATCCATGGCTGTCCAAGAAAACAGTATATTTCCTAGACATTTTTGCAGCTGGGTATGGCCATGTTGACTATGTCTTACTAATAATAGGTGAGCAGAAGAGATATATCCCTAATTCAGGGTGTGCCCTTATGAAAAACAGTCATGACCTCTTGGTTTTCCTCCCTCTCCCCAACCTTCCCATTGGATGGAAATGGCACAGGCTTTGGACCCATAGATGAAAACCACATATGGTAAAGGCACCCTACCAAGTCCTGGATCCCTGATTATTGTGTTAGAGAGAAATAAATGTCTATCATAGGTGATCCACTATACTTAGAAATCTCTTTAATACAGTAGCTTACTCTGTACCCTAAGTAATACAGAAGAGACAGTAATATGGGGCCACTGAACCCCGCAAAACAACTTGCCCAAATGAGCATGCCCTTGGCCATGTTTGTGGAAGTAGTGCTGTCAACAGAAGAAAGATTTGTCTGGACTTAGCATTAATCATCTGGCTATTTTCTCCCTTGGACATGGCCTAGTACTCCCAGTTTCCACACATGACTTTATATTGCTCATGCTCTATGGTCACTAGCAGTACTTCTGGACAAAGGAATCAAGTCATTTGGCAGCATTGAAAAGAGAAGCTACCATTCCAGGAGCCAGGATGTAAGTTTTTAGAGACTCTAATAAAGCAGAAACCTCTCTGTTACTTTTCAGCTCTAAAATTTAATATTTCTTGAGTTTCTTAGCTGATATATTCCTACCATCTTGCTCCCTAATATAGAAGAGAAGTTATTTTCTAAGCTGTAGTTTCACACACACAAAAAAATTACCTTACATGAGGACAGCAGCAGAGAGTAATTTAGGGTAATATGAATTTCTTTTCCTTGAACATAGCCCCTCTATGGAGAAACTTAAGAAAGAGAGGATTTTCAGATTTAATTATTTAGATTGCCCAGATGCTTTATACAGAAAGGTGAATGAAGTTTTATTGCAAGAAATATTTAAATTAGCTCAAGTAAACATATAGGGCTAGGGACACAAGAGCAACTATTAAAAAAATAAGAGATCTCCTGAAATCTGAGGGTAAGAATTGGAGTAGAAGTACGAGGTAAGAGAAGAGCTGGACACATGAGTGGTTCTGAATTCAGGGTGGTTCTTGGGACTCCACCAGAAGATACACTTGGGCCTTTATTCTACTCTTCACTATTAACCTGATTCAGCTACTCTGCAGGAATGCCATTGTGTTTTGTTCTGCTATCATCCAACTTGGGCTCTGGATATCCTAATTCCTAGCTCCTTTCAATAAAGACTAAGAGCATAGGCAATTCCCAGAGAAAACAGACTAAGGGTGAACCATGAATCTCAATCCCAGTGTTTGGGGGACAACACAGATGCCTGAACTTTTCAGGATAACATAGATGCAGAATGTTAAATTCTTGATCTCTTTTCTAACTCTGTAATAAATACCTTTGTCCAAGGTCATCTAAGCTAAGAGATCTTAATTCATCTACTTATTTATGCATTCAAACATTCATTCAATAAACATTTATGAGCACTTAGTCTGTACCATGGACCAGGAAAACAAACTTAAATAAAAAGGGATCACCTCTTCAGAAACTCACAGGCAAACATATAAAGTTACCTCTCAGAGAGCTGCAATATTTGAGAAATCAAGGGAGGAAAGACACATATAACTCAAAAACATAAATTTAAAAATAACTGGTTGATATATGATTTAAAATGGTTTTAATGTAAACTGGTGTTTAAACTAAATGTGAACTCATTTACATAAGCAAATTCATTTGCATATTTCTTAGAGATCAGCCAACAAGTAGTTAAAATGCACCAATGTGATCTTACTTTGGTTAGGCAACCTCGCCTTACTGCAGATGGTATCTGCCACCTACCCACTATGTCACTGTTAATAAGAGTCTCAAATGACAGTTTTTAATCTTCAGTCCCTATTTAATATTGTTTAACCAGTAAAAGGTAAATCAAGAATACCTTCTGTTCCAGGAGCACCAGAGAAACATTTTCCTTGTCCATCAGAGCAATCCAAAAGCATTCTTTCCACCCACTGCCAATGGATCTAAATCATTGCCTTATCAAAGTTGTTATAATAGGATCTTTATCATGACTTTGCCATTCTCCTTTTAGTCAGCTTCATGGATTCATTAAAGATACAAAAGAAATTAACTTTTTTTAAAACCTTGCCTTTTGGCTATCTGAGCAGCACCATCGTGGTCGGCAAGAACAAGCTCCTTATGAATGGCAGCAAAAAGGGAGCCGAGAAGAAAGTGGTTGACCCATTTTCTAAGAAACATTGGTATGATGTGAAAACACCAGCTATGTTCAATATAAGAAATATTGCAAAAGAAAAAATTTTTTTAAAAAACATAAAAAAAGCCCACTATTCTTTGTAATACTTTTTTCCTCATTTTAAGACCACCGCCCTGGTTTTAAGTTATCACTAGCTTAAATTGCCTCGTAGAGCATTTCATTTTGAGTACCTGTTAAACTGATGCAATATAAAAAGAACCACAATATAACAGCTCACTTATCCCTCTTTGTTCTTTCCCAAGACACTGTAATGACCTGGGCATAAGAAGTAGTGAAGAAA
Source organism: Macroglossus sobrinus (assembly GCA_004027375.1). Classification (NCBI taxonomy): domain Eukaryota; kingdom Metazoa; phylum Chordata; class Mammalia; order Chiroptera; family Pteropodidae; genus Macroglossus; species Macroglossus sobrinus. The sequence continues at coordinate 145,772 of PVKZ01002047.1, forward strand.
AGCCCCTTTTTAGTATCTCTTCTTTTTTCTCTCTTTTCCTCCCTGATACCTTTAAAGACTTCCCTTAGAACTAATACGGGACTCATCATTTGATGATGAATTTGCATGTCGATCGGCAGCCAGTGTAGCAGCTCTCAGATTAGGGACATTCCGCTGCACACTAAAAGGCACAAAGAACAAGGAGTGCATTTCCATCTGCCCTTCCTTTCCAGTCAGTGCATTCCCAGCCGTGTCTATTGATGAGCACTTGGAACAATACCAAAATGCAGTGTAAGATCAATCCTGCTGTTTACTTCGCTGAGCTAAAGGAACAAAGAACAGAAGAAAGGCCTTAAACCCAGCCATCGTAAAGGAGCAGGATGAAGGATGAAAAATGGGTCTGACGGACAGTTGCACAGAGTAAACGTATTTGGAGAAGCAGCAGCTCCAGCTGAGATAAAACCAATGATGATTTGTATTTTGTACTGTATCTTCAGGGGATAAAAGCACTTCTATCAGATAGCATTGGAGGCAAACTTTAAACACTGCAGTAAAGGGCTATGTTCCCTGCTAGGGAGAGAATAAAAACTTCCATAATTGCTGAGGAGTGTTAAATATCTGATTGTGCATGCCTCTCCTCTCCCATGGTGAGGCAACTCAACCAGGTCCTCTTTTTAACTCTACCAGCCCCTGCTTACCCAACAGTTGGCTGGGGCCTGCTGTCAACAAAGGAACAGGATACTGGCTTTTGCGTGGGCAGATACCAGTAATTGTAACTTGTGAGATTATTTGTTTTTAAGCTTTTTCAAAAGTTATTTCAAATGGGAAGCCCAGCAACTTTATTGCTGCAAAAATAAGAGTTGCAGGGAGGAGGGGTAAACAAGATAGGTTAAGAATGGAGAGACAGAGCTGGTGTTCGAATGCAAATATTTTGAGAAAGAGAAGGCAGGTTACAAGGTTATTATAGCAAAGGCGGGAATTTTCTCTTTCTGACTAAAGAGCAGATGCAACATACTGCTACACCATTTGGCGAAACCACATGACATTGGCCAATTGCAATGAAGAGGCACCCTAGGTAAAGGACACTTGGGAGGAAAAGGCCAGGAAACACAGGCAAAATTGGAGACATCCCACTTGGTGTGCCCTCCTCAATTCTCTTCAGGATCCAGCGGGATCTTGCTTATCCCTTAACCTCAAAACTCAAGTATGGCCCAAAAACCAGCAGCATCAGCATACCTAGGAGATAGTTAGAAATGCAGAATCACAGGTCTCACTCCAGACCTGCTAAATCCAAAACTCAAGAGGTGGGCCCAGTAAGACTTCAGAACCACAGCAATAGATTATCCAAAAAAAATTTTCTCTTACTCCTTTGGGACTCAGTAAACCCTCTCTTCTCTGAATCCTGTATCCTTTATTGCTCTGCCAATCACATGCATAACATATGCCTTTGCACATAGCAGGGATCCAACATATATATGTAGATGTGCTTTGGCCTTGCTGCTGTTTTCATTTGCATTTATGTGTTCTGACTTGCACATCAGATGTCAGATTCTTTGAGGACAGTGACTCTCTCTTAGTCTTCTTTGAACCCTTCTCAATGCCTGGCACATATTGGTGCTTATTCATTGTTGAAGGGTTGATCTGAGCACTGGGCCTTCTGTTTCTATTGAGAGATATTATAATAATGGCATTGAGTGGATTCTTCACTGGCAAGGAAAGGTCAGGATTCTCACATATAAGGATGTGACAGCCTAAACAGAGAGAAACTGGGTTCTCTATCTTCAGGTAGCTCAGTTTCCCCCATTTGCAAAGTAGGCATAGAAAATCATAAATGTATAAGTAAATATTTTGTAGAGATATTAAAAATTAACTGCAAAATATTTATCCTTGGGGGGAGTCTTGAGTAGATACAATCTAGCATTATCTATGAATTTGCAAAAAGTCAAATGTATCCTTTTAACTTAACTTTTTATAAAAAGTCTATCTCTAAATTCTAAGCATCATATGGAGGTAATCTAATTTAATCTTCATACAACTAGATAAAATTTACCCTAAAGTAGAATAAGGAAACTGAGCCTAAAGAGATTAGATAATTTGCTCAAGGTCATTAAGTTATACAGCAGAGCACAGATTCTAAGACTCCAGAGCCCACACCTGTTCTTTTACACCCTACTACTGAAAAGAAAAAAGAGAAATTAAATAATGCATCGAAATACAACCTGAAGGTCTTTCTGTACACTCACAGAGAATGGAAATGAATGCAACCCTAAGCACCTGAATTTTATCTAGCAGGAGACAAACACACTCGATGTAGCAACTTTGTAATTATAAAGGTAAGTGAAAGAAAAATCATAGCATAAAGCCATGTCTATGTAATAACAAATAGCCAGATTTTTAAATAAAATTATTCCACAATCACCTAGATATTTAAATAGTGGGTCCTTGAATTTTCCACTTTTTCCTAAAATGTTTGGAAGACATATAGATATAACTTAAAAGTTCAAAATTTCAGAAAGAGATTTTTCTCAAAAGAAGACATGAACAAAAAACACATCAAGAATCTCAGATGTTTCTTACTGTTCATATTCTCAGAGCACAGAAAACACACCAGACACCATACAGAACATTAAGGGAGACGCAATTTCAATCGAGAGGGTCATAATATAAATTAGAAAGACACAATCTAAATTAAATAGACACAGTCTTAATTAGATCAACAACATCATCAGAGTTCTGATTCCTTCCCAGCAGAGACTGTGGGAGAGTACGCTTCCCAGAGTCTCTGATATGCAGAAAGGTTTGCATTTCCCAAGTCCATAGGTCATTACATTATATTGTATCGTACAACCACTGTATCCAAATACTGACCTAGTATTTTTCTGAGTGAATCTAGCAAAGGTGGGATGGAGGTGTTAAGGATGAGAATCATACAGTTTGTCAGTCTGTTTCATAAAAATCATAGTTTTAAAGGTAATTTCAGCTTGACTAGAAAGTCCTAATTATCATCCAATTAGCCACAAAAGGCAGAACTTCCTACCTTGCTTGTTGAACTCCATGTTTTTCTATCAGTGATCCCCATGCAGATGCAAAGTGCCCTCAGTGCATCCTTCTTAGAATCAGAAGGGTATGGCTGCCTGCAGCCCAGATATCACCTAAAGTGGCTTTAGAAATAAAATTAAGACAATTAACATACTGTAACTGTATAGTTCTCCAACACTGCTTTTTCTTTCTTAACTATCGAAGTCTCTGGACAGTCTTTTCCATAAAGATCTAAGATGCAGAATGGTTAGATGGTTCATTCAAGGTCACATATTAAATCAGTGCAGAAGCAGGACTGAGGCTAACTCTCTGGACATCTGGTCCACTGTTCCTTCTTCTGTCCTATCCCCAAAATGTATGCCCTTCTATCAGCATTGGCCAAGGGAAATATAATGCAAGCACAAATATGAGCCACATATGTCATTTTGAATTTTCTAGTGGTTACATTTTTAAAAATAAGAAAAGGTAAAACTAATGTTAATAACAGCTATTACTTAACCCAATATAACCATCTTTTCAACAAGTAATCAATATTAAAAACTGTCAAAATATTTTACATTTTTTTCATACAGTCTTCAACATCTGGGGTGTATTTTTCATTTTCATCACATCCCAATTGGACAAGCCACATTCCAAGTGGTCAGTGGCTACATATGACCACATTATTGGACAACACAGCATTACGGTGTCTGCCTGAGGTGGTTCAACAGTAAAGCCCTGCCAAGTCCAAGCCTGGGTAAGACTTCCAGTCAAAATTGTTGATATGAGACCCATTCAACAGCCCCACTTGGAAGTCAGAGAAAGATTCCCAGGCAGCATCCAACTCTGAAGAGACTCTTATCCCTGACATAAAGCCCAAGAAGCCTATTAACCCCTCCCTTCCCTACAGTGCACAATTGACAGCATTTTCACACAGTCACCTAGCAAAACTTTGAGGGGCACTGTAGAGAAGAACTGCATCACATGTCTCTTACAGATTATTATTTTATTAAAAAAAATAATGGAAGCACAGTGTTTCAATAAATATCTACTGAGTCACAACTATGTATCAACAACTGTGGGCATGGAGCTATCTATTTTGAAGATACAGCAGTTAACAAAATCGATTAGCCACTTAAGAGAGCTTACATTTTAGTGGGGATGACGTCAGGAATAAATAAACACACATACAAAAGATAATTACAATCTGTGATAGCTTCTACAAAGGAAATAAACAGGATAAAGAACAAGTGGCATCTAGTAACTGTCCACTACATGCCAGACAGTGCATGAGTCTCATTTACCTGTCTTAGTACATTGACTAGTGGTTAAAACAAAAAAAATATGCAAGGCTATTTATTTATATTATCTCTTATCCTCGCAATAATCCTGCAAGTTAAACCTTGTTATCTCCATTTAACACATAAACCCAGTGTTCAAAGAGGTAACTGCTAAAGGTCATACCACTAGTAAGTGGAATAGCCAGGACCAAAGCTCACAACAGACAACACCATTCTCTTTTTATTCTACCATGTTCATTTTTATCATGTGAATTTGTTGAATAACAATAAGGAATAAAAATTGCCACAACCTTGTGTGGGCTAGCCAGAGACTTTACTTTAAGAATTGAACTTCAAGCACTGAAAATAGGATTTCTAATAAGCTCTGAAATGAGAACATCAATTCAAGCATCAGGACATTGTGCATCATGGATTAGCAATGGGCTGCATCTCCCAGACCAACCCTTGACATTACCTGGGAACAGTGGCAGCATCTGGGCTCAAGGCCAAATAGGCCATGATCAATTAGCTATGTATGCCATGGCTGGTGGCAGGTAGAAAAGACACACTTGCAATGTATTTATCATTCCTGGGTCTGACTCAAGACCCTCACAGGACCCAGGAATCCTGAACTGCCTAAGAAATGGACTAACCTGAGACCACACTTGAATAAATATCGGTCAAGATCAATGAGTTCTGTCTGCCCTGGCTGAGGGTGTTATTTAGCATTCTTGGGCCTAATCGTCAGCCCTCAGGCCCTCAAAGAGCCCAAGAGCAAACCCATGGACACTGGACTACCAAGGTAGATCCAGCCCCAGACCACTCCTGGCTAACATCTTACCAAAAGTCCAGTGAGGTAGGTTTAGTAGTTGACAACCAAACTGTACTTATAATTAGTTATAATCCACCAATGATTTTTATCATTATATTATTTATGTGTAAACTGTGTTTAATCTACATCAAAGTAGTCATTTCATCAATCGTTTTGTTATATTTTAAAAAGCATTTCATTGAAAGTACAAACCCTAATCAAGAAGAACCAATAGGTGTTTCCATCCTAATTCTAATATAAGAATTTAAGCCTAATTAGTATGCCTAAAAAACATCACTTTAGGTCAGCAGTGTCCACATGGAACACTGAGTTGGAAACACACTAGTTTACCATTGCCATTTTTCTTTCCAGGGACTGGTTTGCCTAGATCATATGTCCAGAGGAGGATTGCCAAAGACCAGAAGAATCACACACAACATGACAGCATCCCCTATGTAGCCTCTCTTCCTCCCCCATCCTCTCTAATCCCAGAAAATGGCTATATTACCCTTCAATGGTAAAGAGACCACTTCAAAATCTTCTGCGACTCCTACCTTGCCAACCTAAACCCTGATATTAAATGTTTTCCACAACAGTCAGTCACAAGGAACATGAAAATCTCTCTCCCTTCTGATCATGGCACAATCACAGGAGAACATAATCTTTGGATGAGCAACTTCCTCTTCAAACAAAGGAATATATCTCCCTGTGCGGCAAGAGACATTTAGCCCCTTTAATATGCTCTTTTGTGGAAGGTGAGCTTTCCAGGCTTTCCTGATGGGGATAATTACAAGGGGATTTGCAGTCAGGGCCTACAGGTGGGAAGGAGGGAGGTAGCAAGGGAGGAGAAAAAGCAAGAATCTCAACAGCTTTTTCATGTTAGTGAAGCATCTCCATGCTCAAAATGAGCATCACTTCCTTATGACAGACCTCTCTCCATATAAAAAACTTTATTAGTTATAAAGAGATGCTTGTAAATATGGTTTGCACAGTCTGAAATGTTGAATGTCTGAGGTATTTTAGCACTTCTTGGCTAAAATCACACACATTGGTGTAATTGTCAGGCAGACATCCTCACAGTCTCTGCCATCTTTATTTCATTGTCATGCAAACAGCCAGCGTACACAGTGACAGTCATTTTACAGATAAAGCTATTCACTAAAAAGAAAAGCAGAAGGCTACTACTTAAAGAGTCCAGGCAACCAATCCATCTGCTTCAACTCCAGGCCACTTAGAAGCCTCATTTCAAGGGCAAACATCAGAAAAGAGATGTAAAAGGCAAAAAGACAGCTGACTTCCGTCAAAGGTGAGCGTCTCTGCAGATAGGCCTGTTTCCAGTTCAGTGATCTGAGCTGGAAACCAGGACATGGGTTGTCCTAAAGAGCTTGTACAAAGCCATCTGCTCCAGTAAGTAAAGGGACACCCTGCCGTTGTCAAAGTGTACAGGGAGATCTCGTCAACCTTCCACCACCTGGAACTTCTGCACTGCCTGGATAGATGGTAGGGCATTTCTCAACACCATGAAAAGAGTAAGAATGTATTAGTGGAACATTTCACAATTCACCTAACACTAGATGCATTTAAAACTGTACTCAAAATTTCCATATTCCTTTATTTTGGTTGGTTCATTGGTTGGTTGGTTGGTTGGTTGGTTGCTGGTTGGTTAGTTGGTTGGTCAGTCAGTCGGTCAGTCAGTCGGTCAGTCAGTCGGTCAGTCAGTCGGTCAGTCAATTTAACCCATCCTCTTTTATGCCCTTTATAACCAGATATCATGACCCTCTATGAGAAAAAGGAAGAAGGAGAGAGAATCCTTTAAATTATAGTATATTGGGGTTTATTATTTCTGAAGTAGAGCAATGCTAGGTAATTTTTTTGTTTTAGTTTATGTTACTCTAAATAAATACATCTAGCCTCTTTTCTGAGGGAAAAAAAAAATCCTCCCTGAGCCTGGCATCTCAGAAAAAGAATTAGATCTCACACCCTTCCCTGCATATCCAGACTGTTCCACTTTCAAGATGTTAGTTGTGAGATCCTCATGAGGTGACCAAGAAGAAAGGAAAACTATCATTTTGCTATTACACATTTTATAACATATTCTGTATTTCAGAGTATTCACCCATATACGTTGTTTAACAACACATTTAATTTGTACACTCATTTACCTTCCATGGTGTGCACGGTCTGTAGGTCAGAGTATTTCACATGCACCAGTGATTCATTTCCACTATGCAAAAGATTTCAGAAGCAGGGGCATTAAAAGACTTGCCAGAAACCAAACAAGCACTTCCAACACTCAGGCTCATCTTCCCCAAATTGTCTGAACTTGAAGAAAAGGAAGGAAAAGAAGACAAAAGAGACAAAAAAAAAAAAAAAAAGAAGGAGAAAAGAGGAAAAAGGAGATGATGAAGAGGAAAAAATGGTCCTTGATGCCTTGGATACTTTTCCCACTGTCCCCCTTCTTCCTACATAAGCCACTAAAAAAGGAAGTAGGGGAGGGAGAGGAGACAGAACACTGGCAATTATATAGTCACACTCCTTCTCCTTCCACCACATAACCTTCCTTTCTACTAACGTTTTTCCTACCAAACCTTTTTTCACCTCTTTCTCTAGCTCTCTATCTCAAAAGTTTCTTCTTATGTCTACTATCCTCTTCTCCCCACATTTATACTCTTCTCTAGTCTCCCTTCATATTCAATTTCCAAAATTAGTTGCTTTTTTCAAAACTCGACACTAAACCTACACCCAGAATAATCTTAAGAATTATCCATTCCTCTTAAGACTTTTCTTCCTTCACACCCAACATTACCCCACCAGGTGTCCCAGCCCCCAAGGAAATCCCAAATCTCTGCGGACTAAAAGTCTGTCTGCCTCCCTCCTGAGATTTCCCTGCGTGCTAAGCAGAACACCAATCAGAACAAATGTCCCCCAGACAGGTATGGTAAACACATGCTGGGATCAAAGATGCTATTAATAATAATACCATTAAACAAACCCTGGCAGGCTAGGGTTAATCTTGAAACACGCATGCTCAGCACATATGAAGCCCATAATACATGGATAAGGGAGAACTTTATTCTCCAACTCACCAGCATTCATTTATATTCCACCTCTCTCTCAACGGAATCATTCAGCACAATAGGATTTTCTCTGCTCAAACCCACCTTCACTTTAAAAGAACAGAAAAGGATGGGCTTAGCTCCTGTCGCTGGCATCAAGACCTTTTCTCTTTGACAACTGGCCCAGGGATATGCAGCTTCATCTCATCTTTTTTTCTTTATTCCTGTATACACATGTGCAAAACTCACAACTTCCTTAGTATACGCGATTTGAAATTCTATTGGGTTCACGTTGACCTAACATTAGATGGCCTTGCAAGCTAGAATGATGGGATATTAATTTTTGACCACTCTGGGTTAAAAAAGAGCTGGCATCCCCTGAGAAGAAACCCAGAGGTTGGTCTCTCTCACCTCTGGTTTGACTAACAGAAGCTGTTTCCACATGGAAATAAGGGTAGTGATAAAATCTTGGCTCCACAGCTGCCACTCCTGGAAGCAGCTGCCCTTAGCTTTCCTTCCAGCCATGAGCAGTAGGAAAAGGGCATGTGAGGTCTATGTGTGTGATGGCAACAGGAGGCAAAAGTGCATGCTAGCCAACCAAGCAACCCAGAGCTAAATATGCTGAGACTGCTCTGTCACCCGTGGTTAAGAAATCCAACCTGGAATCTCCCTCAACCCAGGCAGGAACATCATCTTCAAAGGACCCATCTATTTTCTCCAAAAAGCTACCACTGGTTAAAAAAAAAAAAGTCTTATTTTGTTGCTCCCTCGCCTGATTTTACAAAATTGCAGGTGGCTCCCCTTATCTCCAAATATATTGAGAAATTCTTAGATATAATTCTCAAGACAAAACTTGTCTTTTCATTTTTGAATGTATGTTGTACCACATTCAAGCGGAAATAAAGAGTAAATTGTGTGTAATTAAGCAAAGGATACTGATTCTGTTGTGTTCCTCAAAATAATGATATTATTAATGTATTGAATTTAGGACAAAAATATTCAGGTCACTGGGGACCTTCTTAACTTTAAAGAAGTAGTGGACCTGGTTTTACTTTGTGCATAGAAATGAACTCTGGTGCATTAAACTACATTTTCACCCAGCCCAAACCAGCCATTCCTGTACAGATGTGACCTCATACTGACAAGAAATTACACCACTGCCTTCTGTGTTCCTTCCCTCAAACTAGCCTCACATGAATTGCAATCACAGCAATATATTTGTTCCCCAGTGGTAGCCACTGCCTATATGTGTGACCATTTCGGGAAAGAAAATATAATTTCAGCTGCTATGTTCTTAGTTACACCAATTTTTGCATTCATTCACCATTCAACAAATAGAAATGGAGCCTCTCTTATCTACCATATCAAATGCTAGGTGACTGGGATTCAGAGGTGAATAAATGAAATTGCGCCTCGGCCTATGAAGCTAAGATTGATTAATTAAAAATACATGAACAAAATAACTGCAAATTAGAATAAGTAACATGAAAAAAACAAACAAGGATAAAGAAGTAGAAACTAACAAGTTGGATCAATTTGAACTACCTCGGAGAAGGAAACATTTAAGCAGAGGATAAAAGAATGACAAGGAGCTCGCAATGCTAAAATTCAGGGCATTGCCTTCCAATGTGTTCAAGGAGAGGAAAGAACTGCAAAAGCTCTGAGAGTGGAAAGAATTTGGTGAGTTTAAAGATTTTTTAAAAAGCTTAATTTGCTTAGTACATAGTAACTGAGGAAGAAAATAGTACAGAACAAGATGATGTTTACCTACCTGTTTTGGGGTGCCCAATTCTCTGTCAGAACACAAGTCAGTGAGAGCTCTAACTTATAAATCTGCTCTAACTTGTAAAAAGAAGGAAGCACAAGCTTTGACAATTTACCTAACCTGAGTCATAAATTGTTTGTGGCATACCTCAGTCCTGAATATACCACACCATCTTCTTGGAATGCCATGTATGAAAATCTGATGTACAGAGCACAAACTGTGGAGCCCCACAGTCCCGACTCCTGACTCTGGTCTACATCCCTTACCCTCTCTGAGACCCAGTCTCCAATTGACACAGACTTGCTAATAGGACTGACTTAAGAATGCACATCTTCACTAGATGCTACTCTTAGTTGTTATCCTTTGGGTAGTTACTTAAAAGTCACTAACTGGATGATACTTTATCAAATAAATGACTGCAGCTTAATCCAGTCTTAGACCTTACTTGTCCACTAAACACAAAAATAAATGCTCCATAGCAATGCTGTCTGACAGAAGTATAATGCAAACCACAAACATTAGCCACTCATATAATTTTAAAATTTTTTAGTAGCCACATTAGAAAAATTTTTTTAAACATATAGAAATTAATTTCAATAATATATGTCAAACATTATCATTTCAACATGTAATCAATGTTTTAAAAAATATTAAAGATATTTTATATTCTTATTTTGTTCTGTCTTTAAAATTGGGTGTGTATTCTACAATTATAGCACATTTCATTTCAAACTAGCCACATTTCAAGTGCTTAAGAGCCACATGTGGCTGCTGGCTAATATATTTTGCTAGTGAAGCTCTTATAAAATTTTAGACATCATGCTCCATAATCTGTCTTTAATATAACTGCAAGATAGGTGAAGGTTAAGAATAAATACACCAGGCAATAAAGATAAAGCCAATCTCATGGTTCAGAATGCCATTCAGGTTCCTGAGTGTTGAAACTTTCAACTTTCAAACCTCCCTGAACTGTGCATGGAGTATTCATTTAATCATCTATTTATTTGTTCATGCAACAAATATTCACTGAGCATCTCTTAATGCCCAGGTACTAGGCACTTGGGATACAGACATGAACAAGCATAATTCCTGCCAACAAGATGCTCAATATTTGGGTGGGAATCTTCCAAATCAATGAGCAGTCGACACATCCTCAGGATTTCTCCCTCCCCAGCTAGACTCGGAGAAATGCATTCTGGTTTTTACTCCTATACTAACAAGTTAAGAATCCCTAAGAAAGCATTTTCCTCATCAGAGCCTTTGCTTCCTTATTTGTAATGTGTGTGAGCTGATCTGAACAACTACAAAGTATCCTTTTAGTTTGAGATTGCAGCTTCAGCCTGAACCCCATTACCCTGTGTCTTGTCCTAATGATGTGTGGGAACATGGAAGAGCAAGCTGAAGAGAGCCCCCTCCCCAGAAGAAGATGCATCGTTGTTCATTCCTGAATCCTTTCCCTCCTGGGCCTTTTGTGGTTTACAGGAGTAATATAGCTTTGTTTTACTTTGCTTTGTTTTAATTACATTCAAAATTAGCAAAACAATCCCCATGGTCCACCTAGAAAAATAATTGGCCCATTTGGTACATCTGACTGTGTGGGGAGACCCCCTTGTCATCATACCGGAGACCCACACATATTCCGCTCCCAGGTAGACGATGTCTAAGAAACCCTGAGAGCTCATCTAGCCCATCATTAACCTCATTTTGAGACAGCCCCAGAGGCAGTCCTTTAGCCACCGGCACCTCCGGCTGTCAATTGTGTCAAGCCAGTAACATATTAGTTAGCAAGGGAGCAATCCAAAGAGGTAGCCTTAGATCCAAATGCCTAAAAGATATTCTGGAATGTGGTAATTATGGCCTGCAGCTGCCAAGGGTGTCCTCTGTGAGTTCACAGATAGCAGTTGTACCATGGAAAGAAGAGGACAGATAACAGCAGCCAAGCTGTTAATAATAAACAACAGGTCTTGGTTCTAACCAAGACAATCCTTACACTAAAGTCATGATTCATCCTCAGGTTCCTACGACTATTCCCAGGAGATTCTGGTGCCCTTAATATGGGTGTTGTGTATCCATGTCCCTGAACAAAGGAGATAAAGGCAGGGGAAAGGGGGTCAAAGTGAGAAATAAATGATAGAAGGATTAGAGAGAAAATATACTTACTTGGTGTTATTTAGCATTCTTTGGCTCTATTTTTATAAGTGAAATGTCCTAATTTCCATGTTTTTTTTTAATGGAAATTTCTCATACTTTCTCCCAAAACAGCTTTTACTTAGTTTGCTTTTCCATTGACAGTAAATGGAATAATGGGGGGCATCAAATAACCCAAAGTTTTAAGTTTAGGGGCTCACTAAACATAGATGGAACCAAAGACTCTAAAATATTGGAAAATTTGAGTAAACCCAATAACTACGCTTTCAAGAAACTTGGCTGTATTGTTCATCAAAACTCACACACCTTGGCTATCTCCATTTGAGTTAGTGTTTAGTGTGAAGCTGTATGGAATATTTGGTTTTTAGGCTCTGCAGGTTATAGTCCCAGTCACCACAAAAAGATTTAGGTTTGAGGCACAGATGCACATTTTAAACCTAAAACAGTATTGCCAATTGGTCATGGTAATATTTTTTCACTGAACCTACCCAGACTCAGTCTCAGAACCATTCTCAACCCAGAACCCTAGGCACTACCTACTAATTGATCATGTCATTCTAGCCCAGAGTTTCTTCTGAATTATAAATGACCACATGTATTAGTTTCCTATGACTTCTATAAAAATCTACCATGAATTTAGTGACTTAAACAATATAAATTTAAGTTACATTCTAGAGGTCTAAAATGTGTCCCCCTGGCCGCATTCTTTCTCCAGGCATTAAAGAAGAATGTTTCCTTGCCTGTTCCAGCTTCTAAAGGCTGCCTACATTTCTTGGTCTGTGCCCCTTCTTCCTCTTCAAAGCCCGCAGCATACAGCATAGCATCTTCTCTTCTCAATCACCTCTGCTCCATCCATAATCTCTCTCTGCCTGCCTCCCTCTCATAAGGACCTTTGTGATTACATTGGACCCATCCTGAAAATTCAGCTTAATCTTCCCATCTCAAGATCCTTAATTTAATCACACCTGCAAAGTCCCTTTTGCCACATAATGTAACATATTCACAGATTCCAGGAATTAGGATGTGGACATCTTTGGAGGGATCATTATTCAGCCTACCACACCATGCCTTGTAGAAAATTCCCTTGTAGAACTACAGAAGAGATGTGCTGGTAAGATTTATTGGTGAGTTTTGAATACATAGCAATATGAACTAAGAAGCTGACTCACTTAAATCTCTAATTATTAATAAACCAAATTCATTAATGATCCTTTAACCAAATTCGGAGTCAAAATATGTCTTTGAACCAATCACCTCTGTAGTCTACTAAGATATAGCATTAAAAACCAAAATATATTTTTTTTACCTCCTGGGTATCAAGTTTTATCTCTCTTTTTTGTAGTCTTCTGGTCTTATCTTCTATATTAATTATAATTGTGCCTTTAATATACAGCATTTGAAAATTAAATTGTAACTGAGTCATAACTGAATGTCTTGTCTTTTGAGACTTCAGTAACCGCATGACAATTTGCCAGAACCTAAGGCAAAAAGGATGCAGCCCTTACTGTGCCCCTCTCTTGTTTAGCTTTTTATTAAGATTCCTATTTTTATTATATATAATGGAGGTCAGTTTCATTACTGCCAATCTGCAAGCTGCTACAGTCACTCTGGGAGACATTAGCCTGTCACCACTGAACCAGCTAGGTCACAGAATTCTGCAATAGATCTCACTTTTCAGCTTTAAGAACAAAAGAGAGCGGGGCATTATCTGACTTTCAACACCACCAGCAGGACAATGGCAGTGAGAAATTGACATCATTCAGTGCCTGCAGAAGTGTGATGCCATGACCAGAGGCTTTCTCCACTTGGCAGACCCAAAGAAACTTTCCAAAGAAATACTGCCACTAAACTTGAAGCTGGGCTAAAGTTCCCTCTGTGAAGATGCTTGTTGCACAAAACTAATATGACATGGAAAGACATGCTCAATATTTCACTGCAGGAAAATGATGCCACTTTTGCTTGATATGTGTATAAATAATTAGAAAGAACACACACCAAATAAGCAGTGATGATTAGTTTGGGATGCTGTGTTACAGTTATGTTTTAATTATTTATTTTTTTGCTTATTTGTTTTTTCTAGATTTTCTGAATGAAAACATTGCTTATGTAAAATTTTAAATTTTTATTAATAATAATAATCAACAACATTCATCTTGTCAACAAGCTAACCAAGTCATGTACCAGTCTTGAATAAATCAAAGAAGCAAGATTGTGTTTGAACTTGTGTAAGCTTGGGTAAATTTCTTAATTATTTTGAGTACATATTAGGCATGTACTAAATGGCAGACTGTTCCTAGTGATGGGAATACAGTGTTGAACAAGTAAGCAAAGTGCCTGGTGGGAGAGAACTGAAGACAATAAAATACACATTCTAAACACCAAATAGCTTTAAGTGCAATGATAAAAACAAAACAAGATGCTGTGACTGGAAGTGACTAGAGGCTTCTTTACCTTGGATGACTAGAGAAGGCCTCTCTGAGAAGGAAACATTTAAGCTGAGACCTGAACAAGAAGAAGAAGCTGGCCATAAGAAAAGGAGGGAATAGCATTTCAGGCAGAGAGAACAGCCAAGGGAAAAGCCTTACAGTGGAAACCAGCCTATGGTTCATGGACAGGAAGGCGGCCAGTATGGCTAGAGCTTCATGAGCAAGGAAGCAAGTGGGATATGAACTCAGAAAGGGAAGCCATACCCAGATCATAGGTGGCCCTGTACACCAGTGTTAGGATTAGAATTTTATTCTATGTATAATGGGAAACCACTGTGGGTCTTTAACAAAGAGAACATGATCTGATTTACATTTTTAAAAGATCTAGCTACTATAAGAAGACTGGATAGGAGGATGAAAAAATATAGCAGAGTCTAGTAAGGAAGCTACTACAATAATGGCAGTGATAGATGACAAGTTTGAATTGAGATGGTTATAAAAGAGATGTGAAAAAGTAGGTGGGTATTGTGAAATAGAGCTTATAGGGCTTACCAATAAATTAAATAGCACAGAGAAAAAGAAATAAATTAAGGATAATTTGCATTTATTCAAAAAATATCAATGAGCACCTAATACCTGCTAAGCACTCATCTGGTACATAGCAGCTAATGGATGGTGGCCCCATTTACTGAGATGGGCAAGAATGAAGTAGGAGCAGGTTTGAGATCAAAGGAATCAAAAGTTCTGTTTAGAGTAGGTTAAGGTTAAGATGGTATATTCATCAATGTAATTACCTGCTCTTACAAACACCAAAATCCAGTGGCTTAATACAATAAAATTTTATTTCTTGCTCAGTTAAAATCCAAATCAGTTATTCTTGACTGGTAGGCAGCTTTCCTCTAAGTGGTGATTCAGAGGCCCATGTTCCTTCCATGTTATGGCCCATCCATCTTCGACATTTGGCTTTAAAAGTCACTGTGCTCATCTGTATCCATTTGAAAGATAAAGAGTATAGACAATCACATGTGGGAGGTTTTAATGATCCAAACCTAGATGTGATGTACATCACTTTCGCTCACATGCCACAGCTAGAAATCTGTCAAACAGCCACACCTACTGGTAAGGAAGCCTGGAATGTAAAGTACAGGTGTATGTTTAAGAAAAGGAAATGATTGAGAAGCCTGCCGGCAATTTCTCTATAGATGCCTACCCAGTCATCTAATACAGAGGTTAGGTAGCAGCTGAATATTAGATCAGGGGAGTGATCTGAACTAGAGATAAAAATTTCAGCATAGCCAGCAAAGGAGGCTAAGATTGAGCTGCCAGGAAGGTAGGAGCAAAACCAGCAAGCAGCTGTCATGGAAAAGATGAGAAAAGTCGTTTCAAGAAGGAAGTAATCGGTTGTATCAAAAGCCGCTGACAAAATGCTGACCAACAGATTTCAAAACATAAAGGTCATTGGTGGCCTTGATAAAAGCAGTTTCAGTGAAAAAGCTGAATTAGGATTAGATTGGGAGAGAATGTGAGGTAAGGAAGGACAGAGAGAAACTAGAGAAGCTACAGACAACAATATCAAGACATTTGTTATGAGGAGAAGCAAGAAATGAAAGTGGTACTAGTGAGCTCATGTGTGCTTTAAGACAGGAAATGTTAAAAAAGAGCCTGGTTAGATGGTCATGAAAACAATCTGTTTTGAGGAATGGTGATACAGGAGATAAAGGAGAAAATTACAGCACAAACTTGAGAAAGGATGGGGATAGGATCTAAAACACAAGTGGATGGGCTGGATTTAAATAAGGACAGAATATTTCACTGTAACAAAAGGAAAGCTACAAAGTGTAAGTACAGATACTGATGGGGGACAGATTTGGGTGGTGGGAAGTGCCAGGGAGTTCTTAGCAGATTGATTTTGTTTTCCTAGTAAAGTATAAGGAAAACTTTTCAACTGTAAGTGAACCAAGAGGACAAACTATAAATGATCTGAGGAAGGAAGGTGTTAAGTAACTTGATAAGAAAGAATTATCCTACTAGGAAATGCAGTTGGAATGACAGGTGGATTGAGCTCATTTGAGAGTTGCGGTCCTAATTTGAATATGATATCAGCTGGCTCAACTGTATGTTTTCTCCAAGAAGTTTTGGCTACTTGAGTGCAGACATGGAGGAGGCAGTTAGATGGCATTAACCACAGCCATGTCTTATCAAAAGGCCCCCTGAGTCAGAGAGAGGCAAAGGAGTCAGGAGTGATCCTAACCATGAACCAGGGAAGCCTAACTAGGAAAGACAGGAAGTGTGGACATGAGGACAAGAAGGAAGAATGAACTGATGGAAGTATCCCTGGCCTGGAGGTCTCAATGAAGGACAATGGCAATTATAAAGTCTTGAACATAACCGTGAGTCTGGACAAAGGAGAGGAGGAAAAGATTTTGGAGATGAAGAGGTAAAATAATGTTAATGGATCAAATACCTGAATATTAAAGTCACCATCTCCAATAATGGAGAGAGGAGTAAAGGAGGAAAGAAGAGCAGGGAGCTAAATAGTAAATGCAGCTAAGATTCTGGTAGATATATCAGATATTTTCCATTTGCACCCCGAACATTATCTTTCTCCACCCTGTACTATATGAAAATGAACAAGCTATCTTGCCCTCTGACTTCCAAATAGGGGATTGGAGAAAAGTATGACCTTGAACTATTTATCCCTTTTGCTCCATTCCTGCAGGATTCCTGTGGACCAACCTCATCCTTAAATAGACTCACTTCCAGTTGACAGCATCCTCAAATATCATTCCCCATCCTCCCTATCCACTCCCTCCCCTCCTCCTTCTATCTTAGACTTGTAACAAAGGAGTTTTACTGTGACTAGCCCCAGGCATATTATGCTTGGGACTTCCCTCACCCTAACCACACTTTTGAAAATAGTTTCATTATTACACTCCTTCCAAATTATCCTAATTTGTGTGGGCCATCTGTTTCCTGTTGGGAGCCTACCGATACAGTAGATGTGAGCAATATAAATACCTACCTTGTAGGGTCATTGTAAAGATTAGAAAAAATGTATGCAAGTCATCTAGCAGAGCATCTGGCACATTACAGGCACTCAACTAATAGTAGGGTAGGGAGAAATAACAATTGTTTTAGTTGTTGTTAGTATAAAACTACATACTAAGGTCCAAGTAGATCTTCTAATTCATAACTAGGCATAATTCAATTCACAATTAAGCACCTGGCTTCTGGTAGTACCAAGGAACTCTCAGTCTGCCATGTCATCCAAAGCAATTATATAAATGAATATATCCTTAAAAAAAAGGAGGATGATTTCAAGAAAAATATTTTAACTTCTAGAGTAGCCTCTGTACACAGGCCGGCCAGCATGGTGGTAAATATGATTTCATCTTGTACAATTGGGAGAAGTTTCTGAAGAATTAGAAAAAAGAGATGCTCCCATACCTTGCATCTCGCACACACCTCCCTGCTATTGTATTCTGTAGCTGCAATCTGCTTCTAGGGCCCAATAGTAGAATAACTGCCTTACCGTCATTTAATAACAATTTTATTATTTTTAATCATGATGCATTATAAATGAAATTTATATATTTACAAACAAAATTTACCTCAATTTTTAGAACAAGGGATCCAGAACAGAGGTGTGTTTTTCCAAAAAATGGATAGCCAAGATTAGCTGGTTTTACAGATGCTGTCCAGAAGCTGCCCTTACAGAGAGGGACAGCTGCCCACTTCAAAGCTGGACTTCCATCTCTGGAATTAGGAAAATGGAAATCACCAGCTCAGGACTTCCAAGAGCAAAACCCAGATTAGAGCATACTTATATTGGTGACAAATTTGGATAAGTTTGAGGAAATGCATATCAAGAAGGCAAGAATAAACTCAGAACTAATTCAACTCATTTACCCATTTTGCAACACACAGGGAATCATGTTCAGTGTAAATCAAAATATACAATTATGCTCCCTTTTTGTGGCCCATTTGATCAGGTCAAACTCTCCTGCTTAAAAGTCTCGATGGCTTCCCATTGTCCTTCCAGTAGAAACCAAAATCTTTCATGCTGCCTCACTTGTATCACTCTTTATGACCCACCCACATCTGACTTCTGGTTTTTCAGTTCCTCTCTGAGTTCTTCTCGATATGCGCTCTCTGGCATCAGAGCACAGCACTCTGCACATGCTATCCCCTTACTGCTCCTATTCCCTACCATTCCACTTACCACTACTTATACTTTGGACTCAGTCTATTTCATTTCCTTCAGAAGCTCTTAAATGACTAGCTATGTCAGCCTATAGTAGCCTTCTGTAGTACTCTGTACTTAAAAAACTTAGCATTCTTTAATTACTTTTTGATGTCTGTCTTTCCCACTACACTATCTATTCCATAAAGAATGTGTTTGTCTTGCTCTAAATTATATCTCAAGTATCTGGTACATATAGTAGTGCCTCAATAAATATTTGTTGAATAAATAGATGAGAGAATAATGCCTATAGAAAAATATTATGCAAAACTACTAAAAATATACAAATCCTCAGCCATGTTCTTTAAAAAAAAAAGTATGTTGAAATCTACAGTATACAATGTTGGAAATTGCTTTTTTGTTTCCAATTTAGGCAAATGTGTTGGTCTTTAAATACACCATTTCATTTGCAATGCATTGTGATTTTAAAATAAAATACATTACTAAACAGTGGTAAGAAAATCCTTAAGAAAGAAACTGGTGAGCACTGAGGGTCCAAAGTATTCACCAACAACAAATCATTCCACATCGATCCTTTATATTTTTTAATGAGGTTAATGAATGTATCTCAGAAAAATGTTACAGAATTCACAAGGCATTTTATTTATTCAACACGTATGTATTGAACCTTCACTAAGCATTGGAAGCTGGGACGATGGCAGTGGGCAAGACCCGTACCTTAACATAGCCCGCAAATGTTCTCCTATATGTAGCACCAAATGGAGAAATGAAGGCAGAATGGCATTACACTAAGTTGAATATGCAATGGCTGATTCAATAAATAATAACTACCCTTGGCTCTGCCATCATTAATGAAGTTGAAGACCTAGACAGTTTGTCACATTTCTCATAGAAATAGCATTGGGTTTTAGAAAGAACTGCATTTCAACAACCATAAAAACACTGCTTATCTCTGACCTAATAATTTGACTCATAATTTATACTAGAAATTTATTACAGAAAATAATACAAAAAGAAAAAAGAAATAAAAATATGCAAAAATATCATTGTTGCAGCATTTTTAAAATGGTTAAATACAGAAAACAACCTGATTGTCCAACAATAGAATAATATATAGTATATTATGGCATAACCATAAGATGGAATATTATGCAACTGTTTTACATTTTCATTTTGAAGAATGCTGCAATCTGAAAAATATTTAAAATGTGTTCTTTTAAAACCAGACTACAAAATTTTGTCTGTTTTACAATTATAGATTCTTATCATATTTGAGGCAGACACAATCGGGACTAAAAAAGAAAAGAAATGATCAAGATTTATTAAGAATTATGCTCTTACTGCAGTCTAAAACATCAAGTTGTATAGAAAGACAGAGAAGTGATTCCCTGCCACTGACATGAAAAAGACCTGGCAGTTTTCATTCCTGTACGTTTAAGGTAAGCAAACAGTGTCGTGTGGCTGTTAAGAGGAGAGTAATCCTGAGTGTGCTAATAAAGCTACTCGGATGAATCTGTCCCCTGCACACCCTGACAATCAGATCACACTCTGGGAATGCTCTAGCATTCTGTGTCATGCCTTGAGTGGAACTCTGATAAACCTGATTAGTTCCACAGGGGATAAACCATCATGACGAGAGGTCTGAAACTCCTCTATTTTAATATAAAGAACTATTGAGAGAAAAAAAGAATATTAACCTAGAAAGGTGTCACATTTTTATGATTCTCATGTTGTGGATGGAAGTTTTATTAAAGGTTTTTTTTTTCTTCTAGTTAAAAATAATGAGGGATGAATGCCTTTTCTTTTAGTCAGAAAGCTTAATTTCCTCAACCAAATAATGTGGCACATTTCCACCCATGTCAAAATACAAAATGTCCAAAACTGGACTCTGCTTCCCTTGCTGCAGGCCTTGCCCACTCTCCACAGTCCACCCCTCATCAGTATGCACACACAGCCCTATCTCTCCAAGCCACCTCACAGATGCTCAGATGCATAATACTCTTCCAGGCCTCCGTGCTCTTCTCATTCTTCAGAACTACCCCCACTTCCTTGCTGATTCCTTCTCATGACTCACTCCCTGACCACTCAGGAGAGCTTAGCCCCACTCTGCACTATCATGGCACCTGGTATGTGCCTTCATTGGGAAATATCACCTTATAAGTGATCCGGTTAACTACTCACCTTCACCACTGACTATGAGTTTCCTGCAGCCAGGAACCTACCAGTTCACTGTTTCATCCCATGTTTGTCACATTGCCTTATACTGAATAGATGCTCTGTGATAACTAGTCAATGAATTAACCTTTTTCTTTGCAAAATCCATTTTAACCATTTTCTCAGTCAACAGATGTCTCTGATTGCAAAATACCTTGAGCAAATATTGGGAAAGCTACCTGTGTTAAACAGGTATGTGACAGACTCTTTCTCCTTCCTTGTACTCTTTGAGCAAAAGTCCGTCCAATAGCACAGCCCCTGAAACCACTACAAGTGTGTGTAAATCCCATCAGCTTAAAACACAAAACATAGGCATGAGCTTTAACTCACTCTATGAACTCTGCCATTGTTGGGTTGTTGGTTTAAAAAAAAAACACGTTCCATATGCCATAAATCTACATTCCCCCCAAATGAAATATAATACCCCCACTTTCCTCTAGCAGTCAGATAATCATCTCCTTGTTTTATAGGAAATGATTTAGAAGAGAAAAGAATTGGTCTGACAGTCTCATAAGTTTCAGAAAGTGCTTACACTGACATCCCTTTCTTGCTTGTCCTATTTCTTCTCATCCCTATATATATATATATATGTATATATATATATATATACACACATGTATACACACTCACATACACATGTACACACTCCTGCACGTATGCATGCATATACTTGTACACACTCACATTGAAATCTAGGTCTCTGTCATATTAAGCCAAGAATGGAATCATGCTGCTAATAGCCTGTTAGACCTAAGCATATCTCTAAATTGCTTCCTGCTTATTCTTTGTCTGATATTCTTCCAGTTCTCCATTGCTGACTCAAGTCCAGGAAAATAAAGAGGACCTTCAATATTATACAGCACTTCAACCCTGACAGTAGGAAATACTTACCTGGTACTTTGACTATGTTTGGGGGGGTGGGGGGCAGGGAACCCACCATCTTACTGTTTTGACCCTGCCTTCAATGTTTCCTTCTGAGGCCACAGACACAGTTGTCCATCTGCCTCCCAGTCAGCAGAACACATCTCTTTCTAATGAAGAAGTAGTCATTTTCTTAAACACTCCCCCAAAACTCTCCTTCAGCTGATGCTTAGCAGTGCTCAGCCTGAAAAGGCAAGAGATAACACCGTGTAGGTGAGGGAAACATGACAGAGGCCACCACTACTCATCAGTCCCCAGATGGAAAAGCCCTCAGGGTGCTCAAGAGAATGAGAAACTTCTTTTCTTTGCCACTGATGTTTATTGATTTGTCCGGTTCATAGGGAGCACTCCTTAATGTTCTGCTTTCATGTTTCTGCTTTGTTGCATGGGTGCAGAAAAGAATATTGCAAATTGATCTGTCTTTCCAGCCTTTGTTGGCAATGGACTCCTATTACTTTAGTTTCTCAGGCCTGTCATCACATGCTCACATTCCAGGACATATATAATCAGCCTGGCTAAACACTGAGACCTGAGCTGATTAATTTCTAACATTCTCGCCTGAGTCCACTGATGGCATGCCTGTTTGATGATCTCTGCAATAGATGGCCATTTCTGATTGTTTGACCTTTGCCCTTCACCCCAGAGCAGTCTATTCTAGTACCTGTTTAAGTTGACAGCACATACACTGCGTCTACATCATGCTTGAAGAAAACCATAAAGTCTTGGTGCTATGAAAGCCTAGAAGGGCTTTTAAGGGAAACCCATTTCCATTACCAGTTGAACAGCATTCGAGAACCAATCAGATATCCATTAAACAGAAAGAAAAGACATCATTCATAACCTACAATACTACACCTGTACTTTAGAATCTACCCACTCATTCTGATTTAGCTTATGTGCTAATTATGATCAATGGATTTCCACAAGAACGTAAAACTATAACACAGCTTTTAATTTCTCATTCTACCATTTCCCAGAATTCTGTTATCTTAATTACTTTATATTCCACTTAGGTCTAATAGCTCAGAATAAAAGGGTCACCATACTACCACCAATATATTTCTCCATATATATATAATTTTAGGCATGTTGGCCCACTTCTAATGTAACCCTAATATTAGGTTAGATGGGCTTTATTTTTAGTTTTTATTACAGAAGGAGAGCTTCTTTAACAACTTCAGAGATGTATTTCATTTATCCTAAAATACCTTTGGTTATAATATAGGTTGGGGTCTATTTATAGAGCTAAGTTCTCAAAAATGCACATAATTTACATCCACACTCACTGAGAACCAAGTAGTTAGAGAGCTAATGCAGGTGTACTCTGAAGCCATTTTTTAAGATGACACCAATTCTTACCCACCTCCCAGGAAAATGGAAGGTTATAAGAACACCAAGGTCACCCAAGGACAAGTGATATATTTTAATGATTTAGTTTAATGAATCAAATGCATGTCCTGGACTGAGTGTGCTTCAATAGCAGATTGAAGTGAGAAAAGTCTTTAGTAGAAAGTACTCTGAACATTTCAGATACTATTAGAGGTCAGTATAGAGAGGTGGGCATATGATTGTACCAAATTATGTCTCCTTTTCAAAATGGCACAGAAAAGGGCATGTGTTGTATTCGTAGAATACCAGAATTTAAGAGCCTTAATGGACTGTTAAGAGACCACATCTCATCTCCCCTCTGCCCCCCACTTATAAATGAGAAATATAGACACAGTGAGAAGAGCCAAGATGGGTCCAGACCTACTACCTTCTGACACCAGCACAGTATTCTTGTCATTGCACCAACCCATTACCATTTCCCCAGTTCTCTTACCCCAGCTCTCTTCATAATGTGTTTCCCATATTTCAACATGAATATATTAAACACTGCAAGTTTATAACCCTTTGATTAAGTTATCTTCATGAAAGACAATGTAAGGGGCTTACAGATCAGTTCCTGAGTATGGGCATCATCAGAACATAAATACATTTTCTCTGAGTTTGTGAACAACCTGATTAGAAAGATTCACTAATTATGTTAAAAAGAAATAATGATTCAAAGGAAAAATGTTTAATAAGCTTAGCTTTATTCTGTCATGTAAAGATACATGTGAGTTTAACTTAATGTTAGTGTAAAGAATGAAACTCTAACATATCTGTTTGTCATTTAGAGGTTAATTGATGTGCTATATATTTTAAGAGGTTCTTTAGAAATAAATGTACATATAATCCATCTTTAATCCATCTTTAAGTTTTGAGATTTATAATGAGGTGAATGTATCAATAGTTCATTCAGTGAAGTATTCTGTATTTTATTATATGAATATATTATAATCCATTTATCTGTTCCCTTCTTAGTGGATATTTAGGTTGTGGTCTTTGCTGTTACATACAAGACTTCACTGAGTATTCTTACACCTTCTTAAACACAAGAGCTTCCATACAGTGCATTCTTAGCAATAGAAACTGAGTGTTAAGGTATGTGTATTTTCAGATTTACTAGATATCACCACATTCTCCACTCAATTGGTAACACCAGTTTTTAAAATTTACACTCACACCAGGAGTGTATGAGAATTAACATGCTTACACACCCTTATAAGATCAGACCTCTACATTTTTGTCAACATAATAGGCATAAATTTTTTATTAAAATTATTGGGGTGATACTGGTTAATGAAATCATATAGGTTTAAAGTGTACAATTCAATAATACATCATATGAACATTGCATTGTGTATTCACCACCCAAAGTTAAATTTTCTTCTGTCACCAGGGATATTGAGCATCTTTTCTTTTTCCCTTTGAACTTATCAATGATATTTTCTTAAGTTTATTGGGGTAAATTGGTAAACACAATTATATAATTTTCAGGTGTACATTATAATTTGACATCTATATATTCTATTGTGTGATTACCACCCAGTTTCCTTCAGCTACTATATATTTGATCCCTTTTACCCATTTTGCCCTCCTCCAACCCCCTTATATTTGTCCCCCTTTACCCTGTCTATCTCTTCACTCTTCCCCCACCCTCTACCTTCTAGTAACCACTAGTCCATTGTCCATGTCCCTGAGTCTCTGTTTGTCCTGTTCATTTGTTGCTTTTAGGTTTATATCTCACATATAAGTGATATGTGATTTTCAACATTGATACTCAGTTGGGCTTATTTTGCTTAGCATGATTATCTCGAGGTCCATCCAGGTTGTTGTAAACAGCAGTATTTCATCTCTTCTTATGGCTGAGAATATTCTATTGTATATATGTACCACAGCTTCTTTAGCCAATCATCTATCATAAGACACTTCGGTTGCTTCCATGTCCTGGCCACTGTGAATAGTGTTGCTATGAACATCGGTGTGGGTTTTCAGATATGGGTTTTCAAGTCTTTGGAGTAAATACTAAGTAGAGAGATTGCTGGATAATATGGTAGATCAATTTTTAGTTTTTTGAGGAACCGCCATACTGTTTTCCATGTGGCTGGTGAGCATCTTTTTATATGTTTATTAGCCATACAGAATTCCTCTATTATTATTATCCATTTCTCACTCTTTTACTGGCTTGTTAGTCTTGTTGATTTAGGGTAATTTTTATATATTTTGAATAATATTAGTAATAATAACTAACATTTGGGGCATGCTCACTAAATGCAAGACACTATTCTTAGGGTTTTACACATATTAATTTCCCACAACAACCAACAATGATGTCAGGTAGATAAGACTGTTATCCTTTTTTAAAAAATAAAAAATCTGAGGTCAAAAGAGGTTCAATAATTTACATAAGGTCACACATAGTTCATAAATAATAAAGCCAAGATTCAGACCCAGGAATCTAAAGCAGGCCTCTGTCTCTGCAAATTCTTCATCAGCTTTATACATTGTGACTATCTTCTTCCAGTCTGAAGCTTATCTTTTCATTCATCGTATATGTCATTTTTCAGAAGTGTAAACACATGTACACATATGTATGTACATGTATGCCTCTGTGTATATGTCCATGTTTCATATATGTGTGTGTTTTATATATATATATATATATACACACATATATATACACATATATATATGTGTATATATATACACATATATATGTCAATTAACAAATTTCTTTGA
Source organism: Macroglossus sobrinus (assembly GCA_004027375.1). Classification (NCBI taxonomy): domain Eukaryota; kingdom Metazoa; phylum Chordata; class Mammalia; order Chiroptera; family Pteropodidae; genus Macroglossus; species Macroglossus sobrinus. The sequence continues at coordinate 171,698 of PVKZ01002047.1, forward strand.
TTTGTGTTTCTTGAGTCCAATTTAAGACACTTCCAAACCTCAAAGACACAAAGACATTATCAAATATTTTCTTTTACAATTTTTGAGGATTTGTTTTTGTTTTGATATACATTGTAAGGCAACTATTTGATTTTACTTTTTACAATATATATAACCACTTGCTCTAGCATCATTATCTGAATATTTTTCCCCAGTGATTTGAAATGTGATTTCTGTCAAATGTCAAGCATCTATATATGTGTGGGTCTCTTCTGAGTTCTCAATTTTATTCTACTGTTTTGTCTGTCCCTATGGCCATACTGTCTTATTATTATAGGATATAATAATTCTTGATATCTGATAGGCCATATCTCCCTACTTTTTTCTTTTTAAATCACCTTTGAAAGATGTAGGATTTCATTCTTCCCTATAAATTTTAGGGTCACATTACCAAGTTCCATCAAAAATCCTAACAGAATTTTTATTATAGTAGCACTGAATTTATAGATTAATTTGGATTACGATCTCTATAATATTAAACCTCCTCATCCCCTAACACAGTATAATTCTACATCTATTTGGATCTTTTATGTCCTAAATAATGTTTGTAAAATTCACTATGAAAGTCATTTTTTGTTTATCCCTATATATTTGTATTTTTTAACTCATTGATACTCTTTTACTAACAGGGAGCTTTTTTTATTATACTTTGTAATTGTCACTACTGTTTGATGTTCTCTATAATATTCCTGACAGTTTGACTTTTGCCATTTACACCAGAACTGTCTCTTCTAGCACCTGTTAAAGTTTACAGAACTTTCGTCGTTTCTATAATACCTTTAAAGGAAACCATAATATCTTAGTGCTATGAAAGCTCAGGAAAGTAGAATTTAAAAACATTGATTTTGTGTATGATTTATGATTCAATAATTTTGTTTAACTCTTAATTGTCTGAATATTGTCTTGAATTTTCAATGTAGGCAATCATGTTGCCTAGAAATAAGAGTTTTACTTCTTTTTTAGTTTTTTTCTTTTTTCTTTTTCTTGTTTTATTACATTGGTTATGACTCCACCACAGTGTAAACAGAAGTCAGAAAGTGAACATCACTGCCTCGTACTTAACAGTGATATGATATTTTTAAGTTTACCATTAGATGTTAGTTTTTTAAAGTTAGCCTTTATGAAGAGTATAGAGATCCCCTCTTTTCCTAATTTTCTTTGAATTCTTATCATAAATGAACATTGAACTAACTTAATAATTCTGTATCATGGAATAAACTAAATGACTTATCTCTTCTAATATTAGAATGCTACAGTCTGATGATTATTTTCATATCAAAGATAAACCTTAGTCATAATGCATCATTTCTTAAAGATTCTACTAAATCCAACTTGGAAAAAATGCTTCTATATTCCTATTTAAAAAATGGTCTACAATTCTACAATTTTCTTGTTATGTCTTTGTCCATTTTTGCTAGCAATAACTTCCAAATTTATTCAGTAGCGTGCTCTCTTTCATTATCCTCTGAAATATCCATAAGGTAAAGATCATTCAGCTCTTAGAGGTAAGCAAAAATTCAACTCTGAAACTAATCTGAGCCTTGTTCCTGTTAATAAGAGATACTTATTTATTGGGGGTTTTATAAATATAAATTTTCATTTGCATCTTTCTAAAATTTATCCATTTTTCTAAGCCTATAATTCAATACTATAAGTTGTTTGCAGTATTCTCTCATTTTAAGTCTCTACTGTATCTGTAGTAACATTTATTTTTATTCTGTATTTATGCCTTTTATCTGAGATTTTTTTTAGCAGAGGCCTGACAGAAGTTTCTAAGTACCATCGAGCATGAGTTCTACCCTCCAAATAAGTCATTTGATTTTGTTGATGATGTTTTTTATTTCCAAGTTCATCAATTTAAGTTCTTATCTTTAGTATATATCATTCATTCTACTTTCTTTAGGTTTACTCTGCTGTTTTTTATTGAGCTTTTAGAGTCAATCAATTATCTTACATTTTCAATATTTCTTGGAGATTAATGTTCGAAAGCTCTAAATTTATCTCTATATACAAATACTGCTATGGCCCACAATGTCACATGTATCTCCTTTGTCTTTCATATAGTATTACTGCCACTAAAATGGCCTCTTTGAAACATTAGTTATTCAAAGAGAATTTCATTGTTGCTATTTTTACTATATGACTCTAGTTTTAATGAGATCAGAGAATGTGACCTTCTAATATTAATTCCTTGAAATTTGTTGAGTTCCTCAGAAATCTAGAATGTAGTTGATATTGGTCAATGTTTGATGTATACTTCAAAATAATGCATGTTCTCTTATTGTTGGGAAAAAATTGGTTGTTCAAATTTTCTATATTCATGTTAATATTGTGCATTCAATAGATAAATGATAAAATGTATAGACATCTCCTACAATAACTGCATACTTACTAAATTTCTCTCATATTTCTGTTAGCAATTACTTATATTGAGACTGCATTGCTATGTAATACAAATTCTTGATTATTATGATTTCTTGGTGAATTTTTCTTTTTGTTATTATGTAATGTCCATGTTACATATTAGTGCCTTTCTCTTAAATTCTACTTTGTTATTAATATTGCTATACAAGATTTCTTATGGTTAGAATTTGCCTGCTATATACTTTTTCCCATCTCTCTAATTTCAACACTTAGTATGGCTTTACTTCAGGTTTCTTGCATCTGAATATTTTTTTAATCTGGTTTTTATTCCAAGCTCATGTATAACTACAAAATTTTCTAACAAATTTTTAGCTCCTTCCCAAACACAAAGACCTCAGCTTGATGAACTACCTATTGAAACAAACCCCATACTTAATTCCTGTCCAGTGTTCTACTTTGTCCTGCTTTAAACATACATGCATATAAAATGAGGGTTCTGAATGTCACTATAAAAAATTAATTAAGTAAATAAAGTAAAATGAGAGTTCTTTTGGTCAATAGTGAAATAAATTTACCAATATATTTTATCAATTTCTATATTAATCAATGTTTCTTCCAATCTGTGTCTTTCCTCTGGTACATTTTTTGTCTTGCTAAAGTGCAACTTTTAATAGTCTGAGTATCAAATTTTCTTAGCTTTGGTATGTGAAATGTCCTTTTGTTTTTCACTCTGATATTTTAGCTATTTACAAAATTATGGATGGGCAGATATTTTCCCTGATCACTTTGAATATAATAAGTGTCCTCTGGCACCTAATTTTCCTGATAAGTGTTCCTTTACTCTAATTATCCTTCTTTTGGACTTAATATTTCTTCTCTTTCTCATGGCTTCTAAAATTTTCTTTAAATCTTTGATGTTCTACAGAATAGAGAGAATAGCCCTAGATATGTTTTTATATTTATACAGCACAGTTCTTGAAGTATATCTTGATCCGAGTGTTACTGTCTTTGTTCAGTACTGAGAATTATCAGTTATTATCTCTTCAAATATTGTTTCTCCGCCATATCTTCCATTCTCTTCTGGAAATCTGATTTGATGTATGCTAAACATCTCAATCTATATTTTATGTCTCTTCTCTGCTTCAATATTCTTTTTATTTCTCTTTGCTACATTTTGGGTATTCACCTCTGTGTTGACTATTAATTCTCCCATTATCTATCTTAGAGTTTATCTCATCTACTTCATATCTTATTGTGATGGTGATATCCTCACTTCCAAGATTTACTTCTAATTTTGTAATTTATTCTTTTTCACACACAACCTTTCTAACTATGTTTCTGCTTATTCTTCTTTTATAATATCTTACTCTTCCATGGTTACTATTTCTTTCCTAATTAATATAAGCTCTCTAAAGCCATTTTAAAAGTTATTCTGCTTATAATATAAAGTTAATTTTATTCAAATAAATTAATTTTCTCATGTTGGGTTTTGTTGGCTATCTTCTTTAGGCTTTAGTTTCTTGGTGTGATTTAAAATTTAGCTTTCAAGGTTTATTTAAGTGAGAGGATTTTTGTAATTGCATTGTCCTCTCTGCTCCTCTGACTTAACCCCTCTCTGTGTTTACCTGCATCTAGCCTCCTATAGCCACAGTCCTCAACCTGATTTGATAAAAACAGTTTGACGTTCCTGCTCTTTGGCAGTTATGGGCACAATGGACAAAAACATTAGCCAAAAAAGCATTTTGATTTAGTTCTGGATCTCATGGCTCTAAGTCCCCTATGTTTCCTAGGTTTGTGGATCCTTTTAACCTGTAGTCCTAGCAGCAAGAAGCCTGGATCCAACCCCCCATCCTTCCACTGAGCACTTCTAGTCTGACTGGATCCAAACTCTGAGCCATCTCTATTTGGTTCTCAGACTGAAGCCCAGAGGCATGGGTTTCATTCAGCCCTATAAACCACATTTAGGTAGCTGTTCTATCTCTGTTCTATAAAACTGTCTTGTTTTTAAAATAAGCTATGTCTTTTTGGTTTTTTCTTTTATAGTTTACATGTAATGGTTATGAGGATGAGTCAGAGCATGAACTTACCCTGCCATCTTGGCCTGTGGTCCCAGCTTCACATTTATAACCCTCTACTTAGTATGCAATATGAGGACAGGGCACCTAACTGGCTGATTCACTACTTTATCCCTTCACAGTAGGTGCTCAAAAAAGATGTTGAATAATTAAATGAATATGAATCACTATTCTAGAAAGACAGCAAGGCCTTTGGACACCATGCTTCAGTTTCTCAGTAGACTATAAGCTCTTGAGGGCAGATCCCATGTCTGATCTTTCATATTGCCTAAGTTAGTGCCCTCCATATAGTAAATCATCTATAATTATTTCAAAGGGTCAATACATTTCCCCTGTCAACTTTCCACATGGCAAAAACTAGTGACATCCAGGTAGATGCACTGTTGCTTTAGAGGATTAAAATTACCATCTTCTGAGTTGTTTTATAAGATACTGGTTCTTTTTCGTAAGCTGTCCTTCAAAATAATGAATGCTTCTTGTTGAAAAACATTTCATCAAAGAGTAGAAAGGGTCAGGCAAAAATGGGATATTTTCACTAGAATAATATAAAAGTAGGACATGTCTGATTTTAATTAATCAAGAAATCAAATGAAAACCCTTTTCCTGCTATCTTACAACATTACCAGGGAGCAAATGCAGAGAGAATGCTAAGCGAACACAATTCCTCTAGCTGAAATAACATTTTTCATACTACAGACCAAAGGACAAGAGGACAAAGAAAATGTCCTTGTTGATTAATTACCTTTGGAACCAAGCCCAGCATGAAGAAAGAGTATAGTCTAGTGATAAAGCTACAGGTCTACTCCTTGCTCCCTCTGCCCTCCCAAGAAACAATTCTTTGTTTTTCTGAGAGACACATGCACTGAAGTACTTTAAACTATGATATCCATAAAGAAGAGAAATTTCCATATAATTTCAAAATGAACTCACAACCTTCCAACTGACAACCATTTCATTTCTATACACATTGAGCATCTACACATTGAGCATCTACCTGGCACTCCGGTACTTCCAGATTGTTAGAAAAAAATCTATTAAGGGGAACAAGCTATACTCAGACAGACCCTTTCACATTTTTTAAGGCTGTACCTTAAAAAGTACTGCAGATGAGTAAAGGAAGAAGAGATCTTCAGGGGTAAATGGAGGGCTTCAGAAGGAGGCCTGAAATTCAAAAGGCCTTGAATGTTGGGTAGGATTCCTGTGGGATCTGGTTCTCTTACTTGTTCAGTGAAGAATATGGGTTAAATAATTTTATTAAGGTTCTCTCCAGTTGGAAAATTAACTGGTTCTCTTCTTTACTCTTCATAACAACTGACACCTCTCCATTGGGCATTGCTAATCTAGTAAACAACCTTTACTGCTTGGAAACTCCTTCAGAACAGAGTAAGAAACTTCAGACATTTGCTTCCAAGCAAAGAGAAACTTCTCTCCTTCAATATATCTTCCTTCTAGAAGCGAAGACTGAGAGAAAAGCAGGATTACCCAGAGCTTCCCAAAGGACTGAAAATGTGATCCTAGGAGGCCACTGAGGGAAAATGAGTCAACACTGAACAGCACAGAAGCACACTTTCAAATATGTAGGTAGATCATTTGCTCCGAATCTCTGGCCCTAATATGGCTGCATAGAAGGTGCCATCTGAAGGAAAATGGCATTCAAGATTGACAACTGATTAATACACAAGCTTGATTATATGCAAATCATCACTTTCTGCTGACTTAATTGTGATCTGATATAACATGTATAATTAACACATGTATTTAAAATAAATGTATATTTAATTGATATGCATATTTATAAAATGAATATTTACATTTATATGTTGTCTTTTTTTAATTGGGGTGAATTTCTTTTTCACAGAATTGAGAGGTTAGCAGGTCCCATCATGAACTAGGAAAACAGAAACAAAGGACTGAGAACTTGCCATCGATGTGTGTGGTAGAGACATACCACACATACGGCAATGACCCAGCCATTGTGAAGCCTGATTCTAGACCTGACCCTGACCCATGAAGTGTAGCTTTCATCTCTGGGCTGTTTCTACATCTGTGAAAGGAATAATTACACAGAATATTTCTAAGTCAACTTCTAGCTCTACAATTCTAAGTTCACAGAACTACTCCAACCTTTCATTTATTCTGTAAAAATGACTGAACTCCAACCACTGAGAGCCTTGATTCTCCCTGATGGCAATTAATGTCCCTAAAAAATGTACTCAAAAGGTTCCAGAAGGATTCTGGAGACTGAGGCACCCCATCCAAGCCCATGACATTCAGAAAACAGTAGTCCTGAGAATACTATAGAAATACACATCTGTAGAACAAAAAGGACATGGAGAATTCATCAGCAGAGGGCAGGAACCTTAGGAAGTGGGACCCAGCCCTGGTTCATTTTAAAGGGAAGAGAAAAGAAGGGATTGGATAAGGCACAGGCATTGTCCTAGAGACACTATCTAAGTAGATAAGATCATTGATGAGTGGTTTTATAAAGAATATCTTCAAAAAAAATACAGTTGGCAAATGTATAATTTCCATGATCTTTGGCAGACAAAACTGTGTGTTATGTGTCATTGAGTCACCTTCAACTCCTGGTAACCCTGTGAATAAGTGATGTCCATAGTGCCCTGTCCTCAACAGACAAAACTACACAAACAAAACTACACAAACTTCACTTTCATTATTAATATAAGACAATTCTTTCCCAGACTTTCACAAGTAAAGTGACCTTGTCATAAAATATTGTATGAGCTAAATGATTTGGAAGATAGCACTCCCCAAAAACTTCTCAGTATGCTATGGTTCTGGATATTCCTTGGCAGCATGGTAGAACAAAAAGAGCCTAAAGACCTGGGTGTGCTTCTGTTCCACTCCTAGATAGACAGAGATCTTGAGTAAGTTGCCTTTTTCCTTCCTGACCTGTCTTCTTTACTCCAACTACTTTCCTTTTTGGAAAATGTAACTTGTCTCTCATCATATAAATGAATCAAAAAACTGTCTCAGAACCAATGCTAGAATTCTAAACATGAATAATACATAATATTCAAAGAGATTATAATCCAATGAAGGAGACAGTGGAACATCAACTAACTACGATGCAAAGAGAAAACAGCAAACTTCACAGTATGGATGGTGTTTCAGGGAAGAAACAATTTATCTGGAGGGGCTATTTAGAAAGTTGGGTCTTGAAGAATGAGCAACTTTTCAAAGAAGGTAGGGGCGAAATGTGTCAGTGTAGTACAAGTAGTAGGTATTTTTGTTTGTCTTCTAGACCTCACTCTTCTATCCATGATGCTTCTACTGACTGAGCAGCGAGCAACTTCCCTCTGCTCCTGGGTCAAACAGATCTAGAAAATAAACTGTGCTCAGGCCTAGAAACTAGCCCCTCAGCATGTCACACTACTGTCCGAAGGTATGTAATCCTTGGCTCACACTTTTCCTTGCCTGCTGAAATATATCAGACTTATTAGGTATGGAGAGACTTTTTTCATGACAATTGTCCACATAAAATGAAAGTTACATTTATCCACAAAGCCAGGCAATGCTTAGGCCACTGTCCATGTTAGGAAAACTAGGCTTACAAGTCAAAAAATCTTAATAACAAATCTTGCTGATCAGTTGAAATCTGCATGTTATTAATCGGTATGACCTCCAGAAAAGAACTGCACACAAGGTCACACATGCACACACAGAATTTTACTGTATGTTTTAACACATGCATTTCATCTGGTTAACAGTGCCTTTTGCAAGCAGATGAGGGAGAAAGAGACATTAAAAGATGGCCTCCTATTGTTCCAATAAACAACTTAAAACTGATCGAAGCCTCAGAGGAGAGAAAAACAAAGCCAGGTCTCTGAGGTTTTCCATCTACCCCTTCAGAAAATCGTTGGCATCCCAGGCAATACTTAGAAAAGTATTAAAATCTGAACAACACCGGTTTACTTGTTTATATGCATCCCCATAGAATGCCCCACCACGTCTATAGAAGCTTCAAAGGCTTCACAACGAGCCCCGTCAGGATGTGAGGAGAGGAAGAGAAAAAGACGCTCTCAAGCGTTTGGAGACCCAGCCCGGGCATGCAGGCTCTCAGGCATCTGGTTATATCAGCCTGACACTGTGCCTGCGATTTCAGACTGTTTAATTAATTCTGATAATACCACATCGCAGGTGCTGCAAGGAAGTATGTTAATTTAAGATCACATCTCACCAATTCCCACAGGTTTCATTCAAACCTAATAAATGAAATAATCTCCACCGTGAGTGCCTTGCTTACCTAATTAGGCATAGGGTGATGAAGCAGTCACACTTGAGGTACATCAGTGCCACTGGTCACCTTCAAAAGCATAATGATGACCTGCTCCTTCCCCAGGCTTCTATCACACAGATCAAAGTCAAGCAAATAAGGGACCACACTACCCTTTCCCTACCAGCAACCCTGTATTTTTAATTCTCTCAAACATTTTTTTTGTCCTTTTAAATGCAGCTATAGGGCTATTTCCTATGAAATCTCACAATGTTTAAACTAAACTTTAGTTTTATTTGCAAATTAGTTCATTTAATAATTATCAAAAGATTCATACTATCTTTAACCAATGGGTTATTTCAAAAAATGGTTTCTTCCACACTGATGAGGCACTAAAGGGAACTAATTCTATCTGAGCCATTATGCCTTCCCTCATCTCCTCACTCCCCACCCCACCCCTCAACATACACGTTCAGAAACTAGCCTTCTGTTGTGGAATGGGTACAATAGTACCTAGAATGCTCTCACCCCCAGCCCCTACATGGCTCACCCTTCACTTCCTCATGTCCATGCTCAAGTGTTACCCCATCAGCAAGGCCTTTCCTGATGATCCAGGTAAAAAAGCAACCCCATCTCTACAGCTACACCCTGGGCTCCCCACATAAAATGAGGATTTGGCAACTTCACCACGTGGCTATTAACCCTGGCTGCTCATTAGATTCACCTGGAAGCTTTGAAGTCAGTGCCCAGCTGCCATTCCATTCCCGCACCCCAATTCACTTGCTCTGACACAGGCTCCAGACATCAGCATGTATAAAATCTCCCTCAGATAAGAGTTGAGAACCTCTAATGAAGAGTCAAATGGATGCAGTCAGGCTTGAGGAGTCATTTAATAGGGATAGTCTATTTTGAGCATTCACATAATCAAACAGATTAATTATTCTCTAATCATAAGCACTTTAAGGCAAAAGTTATTTTCACTTTGCCCTACAAAGACCCCAGTGTCAAACTACCCCCACCTCATCCCAAGTGGAAAGAACTCATCTTCATTCCCTGCTCCTAGCCTGGTTTCCCAGCCATCAGTGCATATTAGTGACATCTGGCCAATGAGTATTTTCCTTCACCCGGACGTTAAAACTCACTAGATTGAATAAACTGAGACAAGATATAAAAATATGGCCTCCAGACCTCCATACCTTTGTCATAGAGGTGAAATACATAAAGGAGAAGTTGTGCTAAAGACTTTCTGGGTAACTTCAGGTCTTTGAAGTGACACTTTCTCTCAACCTCTAAGACCTGTCTCTCTCCCCGTAGGCCTAAACCCTGCTTCTCCCTACGTCCTCCCCCAGTACACCTGAAGCAAGATCTGAAGAGAAAGTCAACCTTTACCAGACGCAGGATCACAAACAGATTTTCCACTGCAGAGAGGCTTTTGTGAGGGGCTGCACTGGTAGCACCCCTCTCTAACGGCTGCCTCCTCCAGAGGAGGAACTGGGTCTCACCATGGCCCCCTATTCACACTGTTTACAGGAGCACTGCCCAGGACTGGTCTAGCTGTCAAGTTTCTAGACTCAGTTGGCTTCTCCCACTTTCCATTTTCTGAGCCTGGCTTTGAACAAAAGTTGAACAAATCTCTAAACCTCAGAGGGGAAACCCAGAAAACACCGCCAGGTTTTTCTAACCCCTGCTTGAAATAATCAACCCCCCAGTGTATGCCCTAACTCAGCCAATGCTGGCTCAGCCGCCAGCCCCAGCCTTGCTAAAATATTCATAAACCACAGAACAGCTGGGCCACAGTCTGCTTTCAGGGAAAAGCATCCACTATCAGATTTCATCTGCTGAAGAACTGAGTATTTATTCCTGACAGAGACTTGAAAGAGGAAATCTTACTGGCTGTCTGCTCAGAGTCACATGAGGACAGATTTGATGGGAATCCCATGCATATTCCAACTAGATAAAAGATATTATTCATTCCTAAAATGTCTTTAGAGACTCCATTAATGGAGAAATTCCAAGTGGCAGAAATAACCAAAAAAACTCCCTTATATCTACATACAACTGCACTAGGATGGATCAGGGGAAGGAATGCTTAATATTTAGGCCCTCCCTAAAATCATGTTTCTTTCCTTTTCATCACAAAAGATAAGAACTGGCTGGGGGAAGTAACAGGGGAAAGAGGTGCCCCCTGGAAAACATATGGGACCAGTTAAACAACTCCCTTTCCTAACAGGAGAGATTTCATTAGGAAGGTACCACATTTTGACAATTTCTATGGAGACTTGTCCTCCCATTTATTTCCTCAATCTTGACAGGCTGTGGTAAATGCAAAAGATATCTTGTTATTATGCCATCGATATTCTATTCATGGGTAATATGCAGCTTAAATAGGCATTTTTAAAAAGTTATGTAAACTTTATCCAAAGACTTTGTCTAAGGAAGAAGATAAAGTCAAACCCCTGAAATCTTGTGCCCAGTCCAGTGGGGAGTCTGAATCAAGATTCTCAGATTCTGGGAAACCATTTTTTTCCAATATGAGGGTTTCTGGGCCTTTTTAAAACAATACAAGCAAGTTTTTTTGCACTCACACTACTCACAACTCTGTTAACCAGCATATCCATATATCTGTAGTGCAATAATAATTACTGTTCATAATGGTGCTCTTGAAGTCATATAAAACTCTTTATAGTCATAAAAAGATAATGTTCTGTGCTTTCGATTGTGTTCTCAGTCTTTGAAAACAAATTATTTAGCAATAATATAAAACATGATCCTAAGTTAATCGCCTTTAATTCCATTTACCTTCTATGCTAAACAGTGTGTCCAACTAACAAATATTGAATGGATGAATGGCTGGCTCGATAGATGGATAAATGTAAGGAAGACAGGAAAGAAGAGAGGGAGGAAGTGGGGGCTACTACTGCCTAGAAATACACTGCCTGCCTTAAATTAGCTTAGGGGAAAACTGGTTAATTCATAGATCAGAGGTTCTATTGCCCATTTTTTATATTGCTGGTAACCCACATAAGTCCATTGTTTTTCACAATCTACAGAACAGCCCTATTACAAGTAAAAGGTGAAGCAAGCAGGATACAAGATTTAAATCAGACCACCCCTAATCTGAATGCCATACATAATGTTTTGCATGTTGTATCAGATTTTCATGTTGCAAAACACTTTCATGAACACTATTTTGGATCCTCACAAGAGCCCTGTGAGATGTGGCAGATAAATCACTGCCATTTTTAGATGAGGCAGAATTACCTAACACTACCTTGCTTATCCCTCCCAAAGTCATTGTATTTGCTCTTTCCGTTCTGCTTCCCTCTTCCCTTGTTCTTTTCCATCTTCTCAAATTCTTCCATGAAGTGCCCCCATTTACTCCAATTCAGCCTCCTCTTCTTCCTTCAAGCTCTTACATTTGCACCTCTCATGGCACTTGTTACACATAAGTTGGCTGCCTCTCTAGATGTCTTGAATTTTACTTTGCACTTTGAATTACTTTTCATGTAATTTTGGGTGTGCCCATAAATAGCTTGTAGTTCCTCAAGCACAGGGGTGATATGGAGTGGGCATCCGTTGTTTCTAGCATAAAACCAGTTACTTTCATCTTCACCAGCATCCAAGCCCCCTTGTCCTGGTAATTGCATTGTTGAGAATCACCCCTCTCCACTCTCTGTCTCTGTGGCTTAGGGGTAGCCAAAACCTTCACCCTGCCCCAGGGATGAATAATTTCCAGAGAATTTTCCTTTACCATTTCACTGAGTAACTCCTGCCTTTATATAGGAATCTCCTTAGACTTCCTATCTTGGATACATTTTCTTCATGCAAGTGGTACATAAAATAGCGGTGCTTTTTACAAAAGATGGCATCTTGACTTTCATGAATTATGGTGTTATTATTATTAGAATTGGCTTGAGAAAGCAATGGTGATTATGAAGTCAGAAGAGGGAGAAATCCCTTGAATTAACTCCTTATCGCTTCCTCTGAATGTCTTTCTTTCACTGGGAACCAAAGAGTCTGGACTAATGGAAACTGTTGTAAACACCTTTCTAAACCTCACTGAGTCTAGAAGAATGCCGGGAACATAATGGCTGCTCAAGAAATAATCATTTAGTTTCTGAATTAACTAACTTAATGACTTATTAGAATTTTATGGACCTAAATGAAACTAAAGAATCAGAGGGAAATGCACTAGGACAGCTCTTAGGCTAAACTCCTTCTAAACATGAGTTCAAGATGTGGTCCCTATTAAAGGGGGCTCCCCTTTCTGAAGAACCCAATTAAATATCCTGCATATTGTGTCACACCACTGGGAGCTCGAATAGCCATGTGTCTGGAGGCACTAGATGTTGCAGTTAAGATGGTTTTCTGTCATTGCATTTGAACTTTACTGGATGTTCGGGTGGTCTTCTAAGTATCCACTTTGGAGACAGTGGTTCAAGTACCAAATGAGATTTCTTTTCATTCAATTGAGCTTCCAGAAATGCCACAAAATTACTCTCCAGTATTACAGAAAAATAATTCCAGAGAAGGTTAAACAAGATATAACCTTTCACCCTCTAACTCTATTACCGCTGGGGTGAAACCTTTGTTAAATCCAGATTTATAACCCTTCTCAGTTCATATTGCCTAATGGTTCTGCAAGCACGAAGCCTGTATTTGTTGCCAAAGAGAAAACATTTTCTCAGTGAATTCTGTTGGTCTTTATCTCCTTTCTCTTGAGGATTGTTAAAAAATAGGGCATTGACTCCCGGTCTCTTTCTCTCTCTTTCTCCTCAGAGCCTCTTGCTGTATAACAAGATTGTTAAAGACAAATTGCTAACCATCCCTCTTACACACACACACCTCGTTAAATTGGTTGCACAATTTTCTTTCATTCTTTCTCCAGGGTTGCTGTAGAAATATAGCCATTTATAATAACTGCCACTGTTGAGTGTAACTGCTGGGTTCAGGTGAGAGTGCTTATACACTTTTTGTTTTGCAAAAGGCTTTTTTTCAGGTAATTTAGTTCTGTTTCCTTAGATGAATGATTGGCATATTAGAAGATCAGGATTCAGGTTGTTTTTTAACGAATTCTGGTGAAACTCTGGGAACTACATGAGAGACTTCTGAATGAGCACATCTTATAAGTGATTTGTCATCATCATCCTCATCTTCAACATTACTGAAAAGCTAATGTAAAAGGACAAGAGTTCACCCAATTAAAATCCCAAATTTATTCTCTCAGAATCCAACAGAGAGGATCCAAATAGAAAGCACATATGTTAGGTAGGACATGTGCCCACAAGTCAGGAAGTCTCAAGCAAAATTTTCTTCTGCTGCTCTCCTATTTTACAGCCTTTGAGCCTCAGTTTCCCCTTGTTTGAAATAAAATACCCTCCAATCTACCTAACAGGGATCTTAAAACCATTTCAAATAATAATTTGTGTGGAAATGCTTTGAAAAATATAAAGCAGCAACTATGTGGAAGGTATTATTACAGACATATTAATAGACTCTCACACAATTAGGCAAATGCATTTTTTATGTGACTTGAAGGGGCTTTTCCATGTCACTTGAGGATACAAAAAAAAAAAAACATGGAAGAAAGCCAGTAGTGATGTTCTTGCTAGGATTCCTGGGGGCTCCAGAACCTAGTTCTGAACATCACAGCCCATAACATTTAGCATCTTCTGCGTAGGAAGAAATTAAAAAATCTGATCATCAGCTGAGCCACTTCCCAGGAAGGTGATGGAAACAAAAACAGTAAGTACAGTTTATGAAAAAAAAATCTCAAAATCCAAACATGGTAAAAGCAGGGTCCCTTGCTGATGAATATTACAGTAAGAAAATGAGGGAAGCGAAACCTCTCAGGGCTCAGCCCAGTCACCAGGGCCCCTGGCCATCACTAGACCTGCCCACCAGCCAGCACTAAAGCCCTCCAGTTACCCATCTCAGCTCCATGCTGTGCCTAAGCCAGTGTCCCCATGTCTGACCACAATTTGGGAGCCCTGCCTGACTAGCTAATGAGGCTCAAGTTGGTCTTGCTACCCTGGCGGCCCAGACGATACATACCTACTCATAGCAGCCCTCCCTAAATCTCATCACAATTGTCTTCCATGTGATTGTTGTTGAAGCCAACAATAGACCTAACCCAACCAAGGCCAAGTCTGCTGCATTCTTTGGACATTCTTATTAAGGTCAGCCTATAGCTGTTAGTCCCCTTGGCAAAGCCTAACTTTTCCCAACCCACTGTCCCTGTCCTCCTCAACTTACCAATAAGATGGCCTTGTCTCACCACCAATGCAGTCTGCACTAGGAGAGCCCACAGCCACTCCTTCAAGGCAAGGTAATTTTGCAAGCAACTGTATTATGGTAGAAAAACACTGTTCTTAGAGTCAGAAAGCTCAGGTTCAATTCTCAAACCCCACCATTTATAAATTGGTGGGAATCTGGGTGTGTGCCATTCCAAACTTCATTTTCTTCCCTTGAAAAAGTGGAATAACAGTTATTATCCTCAGATTGAGTGACTATGTTTGAAAATACTATGTATACTAAAAGATGCTATAAAACTTAAGGGTTTTATTTTTTCAGTTGTTCAGAAGTAAAAGATATGAAATTTATGTTATTGGAATCTAGGCTCTCAATAAAATATGTGTTAAATGAATGTATAAATGAATATAACCTATATTTCAAATATTTCGTTTAAATAAAAGCTATAAATTGGATTAAAATATATACTAATCATAAAAGAAAGCTAAATGTTTGTAAGATTCTAAAAGTGAACTACATTTTGTAACAAAAACCTTACATACTATGGTAACTGTCTCATACTCTAAAGCCCACTGTCAACATCTATTGTCAGCCCCTGTCACTTTGTGACCTATTTTTTATGGCAATTACCAGCCAACTGGTCTCCCTGGCTCTGACTGAAGTTGGTAAGGCCCACAGGCAGAGGAGGCCACCAGAGGTGTAAGCCACGAGTAACAGATGGGGGCAAGTGCTGATCAAGGCTGAAACCAGCCAAATAAGTGGCCAGAAAAGAAATGCCAAGTTACGAGGCTAAAAGCAGGCTGGGCAAGGAGATGACCAGGAACATCAGAGAGGGCAATCAGAATGGGAGAGAAAGTCAAGATGCGAATGTCCAACACACAGAGCACGAGACTGGGTGGCTGTGGGGGCTAAGGCAGAACACAGAGTACTGGTTTCACTGGCCCCAGTCATGAGACTATGTCACATCAACCTCAGCTTGATGTTTTTGAAGACCTTCCCTCCACCCTTCCCCAGGGCGAAACTGTCTGCAGGGGGTCGGTCAGCAAGCAACCCTCCAACATCACTAGCCTCTCTAATCTAGTTTGTCCTATGTTCAGGTCACCCTATTAAAATGTGCTTTGATCACAACCTCTATCTGCACCAAAGCTTCCAATATCTTGCCCTGGCCCCTTAAACAATTCCACTCTTCTGGTCTTAGTGCTCAAGGTTTCCACTCTGTCCACCCTGTCACAATCCCATGTCTCCTGTTCCAGGCATTTGATAGCCAATTTGTCCAACTCCTTCCCATTTCCATGCTTTTCTCACACAGTTCTTCCCATTTCCCTTCTCTCTACCTCTCCAGATTTAATCCTGTTCTTCAGGACCCTATGCAAAACCCTCCTCCCCATGAAGTATTCATATTCTAGGATCGCTCTGCCTATACTTGTTGGCACTCTTCTGAATCCCTATAGCCCCAGCCTTCTGTTAGCAGTTTGGGATAAACATCTTTTGTATGGTGGTGCTACACTGTAATGTTTTATCATTTTCATTATTTGATTTTTTTTTCTATTTAGATCTTATTAATGAAAATCTTGTCATTATTTTTGCATGTCTCAAGTGCCTAAGAATCATGCTTCAATTAGATCAAGCCTTTAATAAATATCTATTAATTGCTTTAGGCTTACTCTAAAGACTTCCTTCTATCATCCTTGTAAAGCTAATTCTAAGGCAAGAGGCAGCATAGCAGTGGTAACGAGCATGCTCTCGAGTTGGACCACCAGGATTTGAATCCTGGTGGCCTTGCTTGCCACCTGTGTGATTTCAGGGTATTACTAAACCTCTCTATGCCTAAACCAACCCTGTAGAGCTGCTATGATGCCGAAATAAAGTAACCCACATAAAACACTTAGGTTCTTACTTACATGTAGTAAGCACTTAATAAAAAATATCTACCTAAGTACTTTCTTCAGCAGCACATATACTAGAAAAGAGAAATTGTTATTAAAGGTTAAAAAACACACTTATATTTACAAGTTTTATATCTATTGGACTAGTACTGAGAGAACCTATAAAATGTGAATAATTAATTGTTTTTCCTGTGCATAGACTGATGTTCTGAAATTTCTTGAGGGTCATTAAACATATTCTGGTCGACTCTCCAGGATTTGGGCTTAAGTTTTGTAGTTTTGAAATCTCTAAAAGAACTAAAGTCCTTTGGTTCAAAAAGCAGAGAGGGAGAGAGAAAGAGAGAGAGAGAGAGAGAGAGAGAGAGAAGAAAGAAAAGTAGCCTGTCCTACTACTATGCTTCAATTGTTTTCATTCCTCAAAATGAGGTTTGATTATTTTTAATAGAAAAAATGTTGCCATAGAACAACTCAAAATCAATTTATTAAAATTGACAGATTATCCAATCCTTTGCCATAAAAGGATGCACCCACACTCTACAAGCTTTTCTCCAAGAAACCTGGGTTTGCGAGTGCCCTCCTAGAATGCTATCAATTTAAATGATTGAAAAAAACAACACACAATAAGTGACAGATTTTTCAAATCAGATAAAGATGGGAACCAGATTATCTGTCTGGGGGTGATAGATTGCAGCAATAATAAATTCACTTGAAGAGACTGGATCAATTTTTAATCAAGCCAAGAATTATTATTGCAGAAAGATAAAATGACCCATGAGAAGATGCCTTAATTTTCCACCAATCAAATTATAGCCTTTCTAAATAAGATGTAATGAGATCCACGGAATATCCAGGTTACACATCCCACCTAATTACCCACGTTCCCTGTCATGTAGTGATATACTATTGGTAAACTGACCTCTGAATTTGCCCAGATGAAAAGGTAATTAGTTTTTCCACCAGGCTGTAGTGAAAATAACAGCAATGACACATGTCATCTCCTTCCACCAAGTCACAGTCTCTGAGGTGTTTGTTCTTAAAATATACAGGATATGACCTACTGGGTAATAAACTACACAGTCATTAAGTGAAGCTTGTGTCTGACAGAAAAACAGCCACCGTCTCTAAGTTGAAAAAAAAGGGCCTGGAGGTAAAGCAAATCAGTCTATACTTGACATTAAACTTTATCAGCAGGGAACAATGCTCCCTCCCAACCCTCCCCCAGGAACCACCAATCAGGAAATGGAATTTATAATTACTGACGATTGTGAAGACCTTGTAGAGAAAGTATACATTCCATCTGCCCTGCTTGCTCCCATCTCTCCTTCCAGGATTTGGGATCTCTACCAACTCCAGTTCTTTTCCTCATCTAAAGCTGCTACTAAAAGCATCAGTATAAATCTAGGTCTTCCCCTGAACTAATCCCAGTTGCCAACCCTTCCCCATTTATTCACTCAACAAACACCTATACTTACCCTTAGCTCTCCCCGATTCTTGAAACAGATAATCCCACCTGCCTGGATCAACCTTCATTACCGAATCTATTTGTTCTTCATCCCCGTTGATGGACACATAACTGAGCTCTTCTAGCATCAGGAAATCATTCATTTTACCACTTATTCCAATCCACTCAATTCCCTACTAATGCTTACAGGTACTTGTAAAGAGACTATTGGAAAATTAGTCACCAAGATCATGTTTAGACTTCCAATGTTAGTTGACAATCAGTTGCAGTTTGAAATGAAGTCTCTTTCATTTATTCCTGTCATTACATCTTTTGAAGAACTGCTTAACATTTCACCAAAAATATGAGAATTGCAAAGATCTTGTATTTTCAAAAAGTGCAAGGCCAACTCAGAATTTCACATCTGATAGCTCTCAGAAAGACAGGATTTTTTATACCAATGAACAGTAATCCTTCATGATGGGGCTTACATTTGGAATTCAATGAATGCACTTAATACAAAATTTTTTTTCCAACTAATGATGTTTGCCCAGGTTGCGGTCTTTTAAACATTGCATACATACTTAATCCTCTTTGGGTAAAGTATCAAGTCATCATATTCAAGACATGCTCACAGTAAGGAGAAAATAATGACAAAAAAATTGCCAATTATTCTAATGTAATACCAGATGTCATTTCATTCAAGTGCAGGTCTCAACACAGATAATCGCAAAATGTATTTAATAATAATAACTAACAAATATTAGTTGTTTCATTTTTATTATTTAGTTTTATACACACACACACACACACACACACACATACATACATATAATGGACTGAATATTTGTGTTTCCCGAAAATCATTTGTTGAAGCCATAACCCCTACAGTGATAGTATTTGGAGGTGGGACTTCTAGAGGTAATTAGGATTAAAGGTCATAAGAGTGAAGCTCCCATGATGGAATTAGTGCCCTTATAAGAAGACAAGACACCAGAGATTTCTCTCTCTCTGTACCATTTGAGGATTCAGCAAGATGGTGGCTATCTGCAAGCCAGGAAGAGAACATTCACCAAGAATTGAATCTGTCAACACCTTGATCTTGGACTTCTCAGCCTTCAGAACTGTGAGAAATAAATGTCTGTTGTTTAAGCCCCCCAGCCCATGGTATTTTGTTATAGCAGCCTAAGCTAAGACAATATATTAATATATTATGTAATATAATAATGCTTACATTATATATTATATTAAGATAAATTTATATATATATAACTAACAGGCACTCTCCTCATGGTTTACACTCATTGCCTCAATCCAACAGCTCATAAAGGAACTCCTCCATTCTGATTTTATGGATGAAAAATCAAGGTTTGAAAGAGGTAGCTAACTTGCACAAGGTCCCATGAGGGATAAGAACCTAAACAACCTGTCTTCACACTGACCCACTAAAATAAAAGGTGAGCTTTCTGGGAAATTCGTCAAGTTCATTTGCAGTTACTCTTTAACCAGGATTAGAATTCCTGAACAACGGTCTCAGCTGTGATGTCCCACTGTGATTTCTCCCCGTTTTTACAATATCTTGGCTTTGGATGTTACTGCCTTCTCTGAGCACTCTTAGAAATCATTGGCTCAAACACAAAGAGAGTTATCTTCAATTTAATGACTTCCAAGCAATTCATCATTTTGCTGCCCCTTCTTTGCTAATTTATTAATAACAATTACAAAGAAATTGGCATGCTGTATAAATTGTTACGTATTCTCTTTCCCTTAAAATATTACCCCTGGTAGTCTTAAAAGGTGATGTGTCAAGATTTATAGGTTATTACCAGCAACATAGCTATAGCCATTTGACTATAAAGGCCAACTATTCTTAAGTAATTCAAAATGCCCATTGTAGTGGATGAAATATTTGCTTGAATATGTCTTTGGAATATGTCAGTATTTCAAATACCCCTTTGCGTTCTTGCACTTGGTCAAAACATTACCTCAATATATACTGCTCCCTCAAAGCATAATTTTATGGATGAAACTGGACAAATATTTAAACACAGACAATTGTTCATGGATTTATATTATTTGTCCATATAAATTGTCTGAACACTAGTAATAGCTCATGCATTCAAAAGTAAATACTTTCAAAGATCTGTATCAATGAAAACCTTTTTAAATGGTACAGTATTATAAATTTAATGGTCTAAACAAGTTAATACATAGTACTGTTATTCTTACATGTTGATATGGCAAAAAAAGACTTCATGTTGACCAAAAGATTTTCTACACATCACTTTTGTTGACTTGCTTCCTATTATTATACAGTATTGGGAAAAAAATCCTTTCATAGGGTGACTAACTATCCCAGTTTTCCTGAGACTGTTCTGGTTTCAGCACAAAAAGTTCTATATCACAGGAAACTCCTCAGTTCCAGGCTCTTCCTAAACCTTCCTTCAGCCACCCTCTCCAAAACTAATCCATTCTGACACCATAAAACCTACTGTCAAAACATACCGAAAGCACCACTAATACACAATGTAAATGCTTTATCCAAAAGTGTGTGATTCCCAATATGCATAGCTCTTAAGAAATTGCTTCCAGCACACAGACAAGCCAACACAATGGGACATGCTAGCCAAGACTCTAGGTGTTGAATTCCTTTCATCTTAAAACTAAGACAGGATGGTAGCAGTGAAAAGGATTCTAACTTGTTCAGACATTCCCTTCACTCTTTTGATCTTAAGAAACCCCAAGAAGTAAAGAAGATTTTAGCCTTTCACCAAGAAAGTAAAAAATAGAAAGATATTAAAAATTAGAATGAGAAATAATAATTTAGTTTTGAATAAAGTGCATTTGAAGTAGCTTTGGGACAAATAAATATATCTAGTACATATTCAAAGACAAGTAGTATATGGGGCTGAGATAAGAGCTGGTTCTAGAAAGACAGGTTTCGGAGTCACTGGATTATAGGCAGAAGCTGAAACGTATGAAATGAAGTGTAGTAGATGAGATGACCTGGGGAGAGTGAGTGAGAAAAGAAGAGGCAACGGATAAGTATCTTGCCTGATCCCTTAAATCATAATGATTCTTAAAGTGCTCAGCTCTAGATTCAACTAATCTAATTTCCTGTGTCTTCATCTTACTGAATTTGAACTGGCCAGTTATTCTTTTGCTAGATGGACTATTCTGAACCATTACTGAAAGCCCAGTTTTCCTGACCTTAAGGTATCTTCTCTGTAAGCCCACTCTAAGGCTTGTCCTGGGAGCCCTAAAGTAGTTAAAACTCTTATTTGAACAATTCATTTTTCTTTCTTTTTTCCTTCTGTCTTTCTCTTGCTTGCTTGCTTTCTTTTCCACAAATATTTAATGAGTGCCAATCATGTGCTAGGCATTGCTTCAGACACTAGAAGCAATAAACCAAACACACAGCATAACTATAGCATATATTCAAAGGCTATAGTAGAGTTATTTTTACTAATTTTTATAAATTTTGTCTTATCAAGAAAATAAAAGAGCTTTGAAGTCTCTGGAACTTGGTCTTCTAAAAGGAGAAGAGCACCATATAATTACTGAAGGTATAGATGTCCTTTCTAAGTCACTACGCACTAACTCACTGGATAAACAGGGGATGTGTTATTAAAGGAAGACACATTAGAGTTTACAGAAAGCTAAGGCCCAAAATCATATTGACACAGCTCTCAGCCCTCATCTCTTCCAACATACCCATCTATCCCTTCAGTATTCCATAGAACAAACCTATAACATCTATTCCCCATTCAGTGGTTTGAAACATTCTGTCTAGTGGCAATAACTGTTCCAGTGGGCTGTTGTGTCAAGGTCATTGGGACACTTTCTGAAATGCCTTTACTTGATAATGGGAAGCTTACCGAGATAATAAGGAGGCATATGGTGGGCTCTTTTTGTAGAAGTTGGGCCATTAAAATCACATGTTAACATGACCTCCCAACTTCCAAAAAGGCAAGAAAAATTCTTCTTAATTAAATGTTTAATGCTTATTATAGTCAGGATATTAGTTTTAGGTCAAATGATGATGCATTAGATTTGTATTTTTTATGTTATTATATAGACTTTATAGTTCATGGAGATTTCTTATATAATCAACGTGTAAAGTATATTTGAATCAATTTATATGACAGCATAATTTTATCCTTTAAAATTATTACAGAGGTTTATAGCTGTTGCATCTTTGCTTTTATGACATATTTTTGTCACATCTATGGTTTATTTAATGGCAAGTCCTTAGTCAGGATGCAATGCCCAATTATGACATTGTTCTTAGGGAAAAATGTAACGCTTTATGATAGAGTTTCCAGGAATGGTTTGTAGTCAAAGGCAAAAATTGTGCTTTGAAAGAAACAACTTTTAAGAGTGATAGTTTGTTTGTGGAGGTGTGGGTGCACATATAAGACCCCTTCTCTAACCAAGACATAGCATTACACACTTTCTTCCATCGCTCAGGCTTGGAAAGACATGAATTCTTTTAAGATGTTTCATACCATTTACAAAGTTTTAGTGATGGAGAAGGAAGGGCTACATGTGATTATCCACACATCCATCACACATCCCAAGAACAAAAGCCACAGCGGTATCTCAGATACCATTTTCCTATCGCAGGTAGCAGGAAATCTCAGTAACTTCAAGCAGTCCCTGGATTCTGCCCATTTTTTGTGAGTCAAGAATCAGTTCAGCTGCTTCCCCTAAGATGAATTTAGGGAATATCAATGGTACAATGGCACAGAACCTATCTGAAGAATTCAAACTCCAAAGTTCAAGTCAGAGACTTCGGTATGACTGAGTATATCTTAACATTTCCAATTTCTAAACTATCTGCATTTTTTCACAAAGGCTTCTTATCTTCAGCACATTATGTTCAATTCTTCTAAAGGAATTCCCTGGAGGGTACTATTTGATGAAACCTAGAAAACTGCATAAACAACAATTTTTGAAATGAAAAGTGCCCTTGTCATTCACTTAAGAGAGGAAGTTGTTTAAACATGGCAAATAAATGACTGAAAAATTCCAGATGTCTGGAAAGGTTGGGATACCTAATAGACAGAAGGAGTGGAGAATTTCTGATCAGCCTACAGCAAATAAATGCATTTGAAATAGAATAAGATCAGGCTATGAAACTATGTAAACTCATATATAACTCATTCTTCTACATCCAAAGTTTAAGCAATTTCAGCTTAGTAGCATTTTTTTTATTGCTCAAGCCACAGGACATACCTTGACTGGCAATGATAGCAGCAAGAATTCATGCTAAAGAATATGCCTGTAAGTAAAGGGATAAAAAGACCCCTATCAGACTGGGATAACAGGTGTGGCCACTATAGTGGCAAGTCTGGCTGGCCAAGAATACAGGTATGAAAGCTGGTGAATAATATCAGGGAGAACGGCAAATGACCAGTCAGTGTATCAGTTGGGATTCAGCTGCAGCCAACAATTACCACTCTAGCTAGTTTCAGCATAAAGTGATTTATCACTAGGCATTAGGTGGCTTAAAACACCTATGCAGAGCTTCCAGGAATAATTCCCAGTGGAGAAACCGTGCCATAGTGGAGAAACCGTCGCCAATGCAGCTGCAAGCTGGTGAGTGTGGGACACGGCAGCCTCTGGACTGATGGCCTCCAGCAAAGTGAATGCCTCATACCCAGCCTTCACACCATTTCACTCAGCTCTGAAACCTAGCCCTGCACATAGACAGAACCAATACAGTTCTCGGAAATCAAGCTCTAGGAGGATTTTTTCAAGTAGCTTTTATTTTCCAGAATCTGCAACCGAGGATATTAAAATGGATGTTAAGATCACAGATGAGAAGCTTGTATTTTACAGTGGAAAAATTAAGTGAGCAATGGAGCAAGGGAGGGTCAAGGACTTGATTTGATGAGATGTAAGAAAGAAGAAAATGTGGCTTCTTATCTAAAAAGGTAGACTAGGCCAGCGGTCTCCAACAGTTTTGGCACCAGGGACCAGTGCTCCTATGAGAATCTAATGCCTGATGATCAGAGGTGGAGCTGAGGCGGCGATGCTAGTGCTGAGGAGCAGCTGCAAATACAGACGAAGCTCCAATCGCTTTCCGCTGCACACCTCCTGCTGTGCGGCCTGGTTCCTAACAACCAGTACCAGTCTGTGGCCCAGGGTATTGGTAACCCCTGCTCTAAACCAAAGGAGAAAAAAATCAAAGATGGGAACTTACGAAGGTAGCCAAGAGCCAAGCCTAGAGGGCAGATAGTAAGGACATTCTTGATAGGCAATTGCTTGAATTTCTCCTTAAGAGGAAAAACTTTTTTCTGGCAAATTTGCCAGCAAATGTTTTTGTTGTTGTTGTTGCTGCTGTTTGTTCACCTATTTACACAAACAAGAATCTAAGAGCTTCCTGGTAAGATCCTATAAGGAGCCAAGGCTGTAGCAGAGAATGGACAGAAAGGGTTGGTCTTCACTGAGACCCTGACAATAGACTTATTAAATTCAAGTCATGTCATTTTTTTAGCCCTTCACAATCTCCCCTCTCCATGGGACAAAAGGCTATGGCACTCAAGATGCTGCCAGGGCTTGGAATGAAGCAGAAGTTCCACCACAGGGAAGAAAAGGATGAAGTCACTTGTTCAGCTATCTCAAGGTTGACTACAGCTGTCATTGCCCCAGGCTTCTCCCCACAGTGTTTTAACTGAACATTGAAATAAGGTTGCCAACTCCCAAACTGCATAAATTTGGAAAAAAAAAAAAAAAAGCCCAGGCCTTCCTCATACCTGTGTGTGCCTGGCCTTTACAGGCCAATGTCTTTAGAAACACTTTTATTAAGACTTCATCCATCTGAGTTTTTGGGGCAGACCACTGACACCAGGTTGCCTCAACATTCTGAGGCCAGCTCTATTTTTGAATTTCAGAGGTCTGCCCAAGTGACAATGAGTTGTTATCCAAGACATCTCTACAGACTTTATTTGTTCCTCACTCTGGCCTTGGGAAGTAGGCAGAAAAAATACAAGGATTTCCATTTAAGGATGCAGAGACTGGGACTTAGTGTACATGAGGAATCTGCCCAAGGTCCCAGGCCAGACACCAGTTCTACTAATTACAGATCCAACATGACACTCAAGACTCCAAGCTGCCTAGGGCTTCTGCTGTTTAGAGCCAGACTTTAGGAAGAGATGGGGGAGGGGGAAAATTCACAGGCCCAACCCAGAGCTGGACCAGACCCTCAGGGGTCAGAAGTCAGAGCACTGAGCCTACCCAGGAAATACTGAAAGACTTTACTACAAAGCCTTTTTAAGGCACAGCCTCCTATTCTGGGTCATACTGGGGCAAAATAATTTCACATAATTCTGAAAACAATTTCACAATTAAATTGGAAGAAATGGGGAAAGGAAAGGAAGTACAGGAAGGAGAAAAAGTCTAAAGCCTATTTCCAGCTTTTTTTTATTTTAGTGTCCACACCCTACTGAAATCTGACTGGCCTTAAGATCCCCCTGGGAATGTGTTAGAAATGCAAATTCCAGGGCGGTACTCCAGATCTACTGAATCAGAAACTCTGGAGGGTAGGGTAGAGACTCCACATATTAATGAGCCCTGTAGAGGATTCTGATGGTGCTCAAGTCTGAAGTCAGCACGCTAGGCCACACCATGGTTTCTTCATTTTTGGAAGTCTTTCCTGCCACTTTGCATTTAAGTCTTATAAGGTCTTTGGAGTTTTGACATATTGCAATCCCTCTGTGCTAATTACTATCATAGAAAAGGTAGTTTGTTCAAATAAGACTACAAACATATTACCTCTCATGACTAAAGTGCACTGCTTTCATCTTCTCCATTCCAGAGAAGAATGGCAAAATGACTTATTCAACAGGTAAGATGGAAGGCAAAGAAGGAACTTACCTGGCTTTCCAAATCCAATTGTTCCTATGCTCCAGGGTTATAAGGTATAACTGCGTTGCTGCAGACATGTGCTTTATACCTGGGAAATGATCATTCTAGGCCTATGCATAGAGCAGATTTCTGTGAAGCAATGGAAATGTTTCCCCAGAAAACTCCCCAGCACAGCAATGATGACAATGTCATCATTTGCTTTTCACATTCAGAACCACAGAAGTTCAGTGCTTCCCCAAAGCGGGCCTCTATGACTCCCAGAAATAAAAAGTATACGTAACCCCAAAATGGAGACTAAATGCAACTCCAAAAACTGGAAGAAGAGACAAACAGAGTAATACTTTTCTACTTAACGAGCCAAAAATAATAGTATCCCATTCTGTTCAATTTACAGTCTACTTAAGGTCTGCTTTGGCACTTATTTTATCTGACCCGATACATTCATCCTCACTAAAGCGCCCACCTCAGACTCACTCTGGCCAGACTCCAGTCAAGATATTTTATAAGTTGAAAGTGTGACAGGCTCTTGATGACAGCACATATTTTCCTCCATCTGCACTAAATTCAAACCATTCTTCGCAGCCCTATTAGACATGAGCAAAGTCACTTGTAGCCAGTAGGTGTCCTTTGATTGTACTTTTAGAAAAGCCCATGAATAAAATACAGTTGGATTACCCAAAGAAAGCTGGTAACTAAATATGACAGTCTGAATAATCAGGAGAATTCTAACATTTTAGCTGGAGAGTAGTCTCCCCCAAGTTATGAGTTATATTCAGATTCCTGATTTCAGATAATCCAAGAGTCACTTTAGGTGTTGAAAGATACTAGAGAACAACACAAAAATACAGTAATGCTCCCAGTGAATGGGGCAGCCTGTGTGTGCAAGAGTGTGTACGAGTACTCGTGTGTGCACACACACACACACACACCATGCAAGAGGCTCCAGTGGAAGATAAACCAGGATTGTACAGTCTCTTGCTGTACAATCCTGTCTCCCTAATTCCAGTCTTTTCTCTAAAGCCCAGACTTCCTCCACTGTTATCTTTAGATATTTAATTAATTTGCACCCACGTCCCCAGAACTCTGATTCCTTAACTTGCATCTGAGCCTGGCCCTAGAGAATCAAATACATATCCACACTCTCAGAAGCTGAGGATCTTACCATATTTAACAAAAAGCATCTCTGACAGTAATTGGAGTTTCATATGAAGGCAAATAAATGGTAAGATCATAAGAACATACTCCAGTGGCCCTATGTATCCTGGAAATGATAACATCAGAGAGCAAATTTAACATAAGGCCTCAGTGGAGATAAATTTTCTATAAACAAACAATGTGAAGAAAGCCTCACTTTTGTCATGTGTTATTCCCATTGAAGAAAAGATGAATATTCTGTTTCATATGTTTGTTACCAGAAGCTGCTGTTACATTTATTTAATAGGAGGATTTTCACTTTCCCGCCGGGCAGACCAAGTTATCATCATATCTTGGTCAGCAGTGGATGAGCAATCTTACCCAGCAGTGCCTTTTAATGCAAACTGTCCAAATTGTTAAATGTGCTGTAATGTTAACACTTCAACTGTGTTGGTTTAAAGGTAGCTTATCTTTCTTTCATCCACACTGAATGAAGCACATCTTCTAGGACTAAGAAGCGTTCTATATAGGACAAACTTTCTCAACCTCAGCACTACTGACATATGGGGGAAAATAATTTTTTGTTGTGGGGGCTGTGGTAGGCAGAATAATGGCCTCACAAAGACGTTCACCTCCAAATCCTCAGAACCCATGAATATGTTAAATTATGTGGCAAAAGAAAATGAAGGTTTAAAGATAAAATTAAGTTTGTTTATCAGAAGACCTTAAAATAGGGACATTATCCTGGATTATCTTGACAGGTCCAATGTAATCACTGAGGCCCTTAAAAGTGAAAGGGGGGCAAAACAGTTAGAGAGCGACAATGATGAAAGAAACAGGAGAGACTTGAAACATGAGACTTGCTTGATTCACCACTGCTAGCTTTGAATATAAAGAAGCCACAAGCCAAGGAATGCAGGAAGCCTCTAGCAGCTGGAAAAAGCAAGGGAAGAAATTCTCACCTAGAGTATCCAGAAAGGAACAGAGCCCTGCTGAAACCTTGATTTTAGCCCTGTGAGTCCCATATGGGACTTCTGACCTACAGAACTGTAAGATAATAAATTTGTGTTGTTTTAAGCCACTAAATTTGTGGTAATTTGTTATGGCAGCAATCGGTATGGCAGTCCTTGAATTTAAAAATATAGGGCCATTCTGTACACTGTAGGATGTTTAGCAGCATCCATGGCCTCTAATTTCCAGATGCCAGTAGGAGTCTTCCCAAGGTATGACAATCGAAAGTGTCTTCAGATGTGTCCCCTGAGGGACAAAAATCACCCCTCATTGAGAAGCACTGCTCTAGCTCTACCAGACCTATTTATTTTTAGAATAATATTCTTCTCTCACAGTTAGGACATAAATGCATACTTAACTTCAAACTTTTGGAACAAGTATAGTGCAAAAAAACAAAACCAGTAACTTTTATTTTAGAAAAAAACTTTTATAATCATAAAAATATTCTATACTCATTATTATACTAGAAAAAAGTAAGCCTCACTCTATAGGAAGCAATCGAGAGGTGCAAAAGGTAAAGGTTAATGTCAGACCCATGCAGGGAGTTGGCCCATTACCAATAATGCTGAAAAAAAATAGTAACGGTAATGAAAATAACTAAGGGCTTCATATCTCTTACCTCATTTAACCCTCAAAAATACTGTGAGCCACAACTTAAAAGCATTGGGACATTCTTGCCATCATCTTGGAGTTACTATAGCTGACACTTCAGAGGTGGAGATAAAATAAACTTTTATTCAGGGACAGAAGAGATGGAGAGAGTAGAGGTCACTCTGAAATGAAGGGCTATCCCAGCAGACCAGGTGTTCTGTAAATGCTTGGGGGCTGACTGGAGAGTGAGGAAGCCTCTACATAAACATCAGGAACCAGGGGATCTCAGAAAATTTTTTAAAATAAGAATTAACTATTAAAACTCATAGTGATTTTTTTACTTAAAGTTAGGACTATCCTCCCCTCAAAAAAAAATCAAAAAACAAAAACAAAAAACCTATTCGGTACTTGGTTAGGTATTTCTGACTACAACCCCAAGAGCTTTAAAATAATTCCATGTCATGGAGAAGTGCGAGCAGGATGTCTAGAGGAAATCTCCATCTCCATCTGTTCCCTGACACTGAACAGCCCTTAACTTCACAGGCTACATGTTCCTTTGGTTTTTCCATTGTCATACTCTTAATATTGAACAAATGATCTACCTGAGACCCAGCTTGAAACTTATTTGCTCTCTCACTTACTCTGAGAGCTTACTAAATGACAGAGCAGCTGTCACCATCCCTAGGTACCACCTTGTGTGGTCAAGCAGCTATGCTTGTATTAGGACCAGTTATGTCTTCTGTTCTCTTGGAACATGCCCCATCTCCTGGAGCCACCTCATGAAAGCATTAGCCACTGGACAAATTGCAAATTCAAAGTTTGACTGATGTTGCCTTGTAGAAATGACTGTTTATATACTAGTGCTTCTTTTATTCATGGAGGATTCGGAAAAGGGCTACACGGGTTCACTGAGGGAGGCAGGGAAACAATGCTACTCTAAGGGCTGCCAGCGACCCTGTCCGGCAATGATCTGTAACTACATCCACGTCATCCATCAAGGACCCTTCTGCTAATGTGGATTTTTTTCTTCCAGCTCTGCAATATCTGGCTCACTTTACTATCATATTAAAAGTATGAAATCAATGCTAGACCCTTTGCCTCTGCCGAGTCCAATGTCAGGAATATTTCTTGCTTTACCTGATTTTCCCTTTCCTCTGCTTTTTAATTTTTTTTCGTACTCCAGGAAGTAATTGGCCTCAGGGTGAAGAGACAGAAATGGATCAGAAAACACCATTCAGATTATATTTTATTGATGCAGTACCAACAGCACCCCAAAAAAAATGAATAGTTTAAATTGGCTGTATGACGAAGCTGTTTATTACTTTACACTGAGCTAAAGAAATGAAGGTCAAACCATTTCTAACAACCAGTAAATAATTAGGGAGAATAAAATGCAATTTCATTATGAACAAAAGCACCCACATGGCTACTGGGATGACAGGCCCCACCAGAAAACCCTTTTGATGGCTGGAAAGCCAGTCTGCCACACAGTCTGCATGCTTTTTCAGCAGGACCAGGAGTGACAAGTCAGCAGCAAGTTCTGCTTTAGGCATCAAAATGGCAGGAAGGAAATGCAGGGCAAGTGAGGCATAAAACCTCACTAAGAAGCAAAACACTGTCAAATTGGGTTCTTCAGTAGCTTTCACCTTTGGATCTTTTCGAGCTGGGCTAACAAGGCCCTGAGTGGACCCTGCAGGGTGACTTGCTGTAGTTCACTGGGGCTTGAGGAAGAGAAAAGCAAAGTGCTTAAGGCAAGTTTTCTATCCTTGTTTTAAAGAAAGAGGCCTAAAACAATGTTAAGGATGTTGATCATTTTCATTCCTGAAAACAGGGAGAAATTTAAAGGTTGGGTCAATTGTTTGAAGGAAATTTATCCAACAAATTATTTAGTACTTTCCATGTAAAAATGATAGGCTCTGGCAAAAAAAAAAAAAAAAAAAAAAAAAAAAAAAAAAAAAAAAAAAAAAAAAAAAAAAAAAAAAAAAAAAAAAAAAAAAAAAAAAAAAAAAAAAAAAAAAAAAAAAAAACAAACAGTATGTAAGACCTGGTTCCTTTTTTGAATAATCTAGATATTTACACAAATAACTGTAGTACAATTCAGAATTAAATGCTTGTAATAGGAAGGTACAACCAAGTGTTTCCATGCTACCCACAATGATGGAGGGATCAGGGAAGGTTTGGAGAAAGCCACAGAATTTGAGCTGAGCCTTTTAGTCTGACGGTGATTTTAACAGATGGAGAAAACATGGGAGGACACTGAGCTGGGCACACACCTGAGAGCAAAGGCTCAACAGCAGGACATTTTGAAGCACATCTGGGGAGCATACAATGCTTCCTATAGACTGGAAGCAAAAAGTTGAAATGGAAAATGAGGTTCCCTCATGTATATTTCGAACAACTAGCTAAAACTATTTACCAGCACATAGTGACCCCCAATGAATCACACCCTTGTATAATCCTCTCTCCTTGAATTTGGGTGAAACCTGTGACTTGTATCTAACCAAGAGAATATGTCGCAAGTGACAGAATGTCACTCCCTTGATTACATTACATTGTATCTCACAGGCCGTTATTCTTGTGATCATGTTGTTAGGTTTATAAGACTTCATCTTCACAGAAAGGAGAGAGAGGCTCCTTGCCGGCTTTGAAGAAGTAAACTGCCATATTATGAGAAAGTCATATAGTGTGCAGCCTATAGGAGCTGAACAAAATCCCCCAGCCAACAGCCAGCAAGAAAAAGGGAAGATGAATTCTGCCAACAATCAGAGGGAGCATGTAAGTAGATCTTTCCTCAGCCAAACCTCAGAAGAGACCACAGCCCCCACCAACACCTGTATTACAGCCTAGTAAACCTTGATAATCTAAATAAGCCTTGCCTGGACTTCTAGACAACAGAAACTGTGAAATAATAAATGATAATTTTTTAAGTCACTAAATTTGTGGTAATTTGTTATCCAGCAGAGAAAATTAATATGTTGGGTAAATAAATATTGAAAAGGATTGGCACTCAAGACCAAAGCAGAGAGACCCTTGAATATCATGCTAGAAGAATTCAGTCCCTCCAAGGAAAAGTAATTATTCATTATGGCCCAATATTCTGTTTTGTTTTTGACAACTACACCCTTTTAAATGAACTAATATATGTAGAATGCTCAGCTTAGTGCCTACAATGTAACAAATTCTGTAAGTATTAACTATTACTATCATTGCTGTTATTATCATTATTATTTCTTGTTATGAAGAAATTTCCTCAAGATAAAGAAGGCGCTGTTCAAGACAAAGCTTCACCTAAGAAACACTCACTACTCTCCTTAGATCTTGAACTTTGGGGAGCTTTGAGAATCTGAAGAAAACGACATTAACTACAGCAAGCCAAATGCACACATTCACAGACACAACATTTTGCACCCAGTTTCAAAGGACTCTCAGATAAGAATCAATGTTCTAAAAGAATACATAGAATGAAGTATTTCCCACTCTAAGGCAAGTGGGAAAGTCCCCTGAATACCCCAAAACTCAGTAATAGTCTTAGGACCTCTGATTTTATCCTCAGCTTTGAAGTTTTGCAACTATCTTCTTTGGCCAGTGCCTGTTTTAAAAGCTGCTCAAACAGCCCAAAAAGGGCGCTGTTCTCAAGGCAGAGAGTATTCTCACCTCTAGTTCTTTTAAGTGATGGGTAATGCCCCATGACTTCAGAATGCTAGGTCAGAAGACCCACAGCACACTTAGCACCTGAAAGCTGGCCATAGGAAATTCTCCTGAGGCTTCCTACACATCTTGTGAACTGCATATGTAATCCAGGGAGGCAGAAGCAATATCCCCCCTGAGCTCCGTCCCTCTTGTGAAGCATTGCTGTCTCTCAACTCTGGTGTGGGCAGCACATGAGAAACTAAGGGATTGGTCCAGTCTCAAGAGTATCCATCATCCAAAGCAGAAATAAAAGTCTCCCATCCTACATTGAATGAGCCATATAATTAATCCAGATATAAACGTAGGCTTCAGAGGATGCCTGATTCAGTTTCTATTTTAAATTGACAACTGTGTATTCTTAGGATTGTGAGGCATTCACAATTAAACTGAAATTTTAGCTTTCTGCCTGGGAGTATTTTTTTAAATGGACATGGAAATGTAATGAACAATTGTGGACCAATGAACAAAACATAATGTGCATAGAATTGGTGTAAAGTGAATCTCATGCTTGTAACACGTTCCACTGAGTTGTCCTGAAATACATATTTTATGTATGTATATCTTACATTCACACAGTAGGTTGAAATTAATAATCAAATTTGTACATCATTTTTAATTAAATCCACTTCTTTTCTTTCCCCCCAGGCTGTTGGCCCAGTATTTATGTGGAATACATCTGGCAGCCCTCAGCCTTCTTCAGTCACACATTCTCTCAGTCCCCAGATACACCTGCTTTCTGCAGCTGGTCCCTCAACAGGTGCAACGGAAAGCCTGGTTGATGGGCATTATAAACACCCCTGCTACTGAGCATCTGAGAGGCAACAAAGAGCCCAATTCCAAATCAATGTTCCTTCCTTCAGTAGAAGTGAAAAATACCATGTGCCACCTTCCAGGTTATTAACAAGAATCCCCACAGTAAGCTAAGCCTTTGTCATTCTTGGTTTGTCTGAGATTCTAAGCCCACAGCCAGTGGCCTGGATGCTCCACCTCCATTCGTTCCAATGATCAAGGCACGAATCTCCTCATGTTCTCCCATTTTGTAACCATTAACCACCTGGTTTTGATTGGGGAGCCCACAGGCCAATGCTTCCCAGAATATTTCCAAATGAAAAACATGTGGAAGCAACACGTACTATGAGAATTACTGTTTTGCAATTCCTTGTTGATATAGTAGGTATTTCAAAGCAAGAAAATTTCAGAATAATGTTCAGGGTCTTTTTGTTTTGTTTTGCTGTGTGTTGGTTCTTATTATCTCAAACCCTAAAGTTTGGAAAGAGGTTCTTATTATTTTTCTTGTGGTGATTTGAAAAATACCTCATCTTATACTGAAAGCATCCATACAATTAGTCCAAATATAAATACAGGCTCTAAAACTATGTTCCGTGGGTCCCAGGTTAAGGGACTAATGCAATAAAACAATAGGTTACAGTAAGAAATTTCAATACAATTAAAACCATAAAGCTAATGATGATCTGTTTCGAATGAAGCTCTAGATGAAAATAAGCACTAAAAGTCACTTATTCATTAAACACTTTTGGTTCCACTTGCATAAATTCACAAAGGGTGTTAGTCATCTAAACTGTAAGATGCGCTGGAAATAAAAGACATAAAAATGGCCTTCATTCTGCTATTTATTTCAACATTCTTGCCTTCATGCCAATGGACTACTCCCCACATGCCTGTAAGGCAGAGTTCAAGTACCACTCTATTAGAAACTTCTTATAGCTTTTATATCCGCATTCCAAGCTAATATGTACAGTCCAGGAATTAAGTTGGTCACCTGAGACACATGGAAGCTGGGTCTGGATCCCAGATTATCATTAGCTGCAGTGATGTCCCCTACTTGCTTGGAAGAGTCATTGTATGACACTGTGATCCTTAAAGGATCTTACTTATCCCTAGTTAGCTTCTTATGCCCAGGGTGAATCTAGTCTCTTCATGAAATGACTATTCCACATCAGTGTCTTTATTCTTTTTTTATGTAGTTACCGACCCTCCCTGGTCTTCTCCTAGTTTTCTCCCACTAAAAATTTCAAATATTGCTGAAAACAGAAGGAGATAGACTGTGGGCATGAATTTACCTACCCACCAACAAAACATGTAAGGGTTAGGTCCAAAGAGCATGAGCTAGAAGTTCTAGGATCTGTGCTATTTCCAAAGGCAGTGTGCCCAGGAAGGAGGAAAATGGTGCTCCACATTGCTCGTGCCTGTCTTTTATGTGGCATGTGCCCAAAGGATGTGTCGAGAAAGACAACCACATTGAACTGGAGCTTTCGGCAGAACACACTCATTGGTAGGTCAAAGCTCTGCATGTGGTTTTCCTTATATAAAGTGGTTTATAATTCCTATCTTTTCTAGATATTATCCACCTTAAACCTTAATGCTTTGAGAAGTCATGGGGGCAGGGGAAGTACCACTTGCTCTCTTCTCCTTGGTCTGTGTTGTGATTCTAAGACTAAGACAAAGAGGTTTCCAGAAACTTGATTCATCCACTTAGCCAATAGGGTTGAGGGTAACAAGATAATAAGGCAATAACTGCTTTCATGTTGTTCTTGCTACTAGAGATTTATCACTGTGCTGGATATCTTCCCCTGTGACTCCAGATGCCCTTTCCACACTTCACCCACTCACTTCTACACCTCAAGACACACACACACACACACACACACACACACACACACACACACACAGAGTCTTCCATGGGCCAAAACCAGCTGAAAGCCCTCGGGTTTTCAGCCATAAGGCAGCGCTTTCCATGAGCCGCCATATCCTGTCCTTCCATACTGCTCTTCTTTTACCTCTTCAATATCCAGGAGGTGACTGCTCCCCACCATTACTTCCCTAGAGTACTACACTGTCTTTGCTTAGTTTCCTTTAACTCTGCTTATACCTCGGTGACTCACTTTGAAAATTCCTAGTTTGAGTGTGTCATTTATTTCTTGCAAGAATCCTGCCTGACATACTCAAAATCATACCTAAGAACAAAGGATTTATCCAGTAAAAATTTTAAATTTGGGGACCCTAAAAAATATTTATTTTCTAGCAAGTTTAGAAACACGCAAAGCCTATAGGAACCACTGTCCACTTTCTCATTCCTTCAACAATATCCACTGAGCTTCGTGTGCCAGGCACTGTCCTCAGAGGAAATAAGGATATCCTGGCTCTTAGGGATAATCCAGAAATGTCCTCAGTGATTTCGCTACTGCAAATGCTACATGGGGCTAGAAGGGGCCGTTATGTAACTGTTAAATGTAAGGTAAAAGGTAATTCATTGAATTGTGCTGTGGAAGACAAAAAACAGAGATGTGGGCAGGTTTTCTAGTAGCATCACATTATGTATCTAAAGTTCTCATATTTGGTTATAAATTAAAATCGCCTATGAGCTTTTTTAAAACTACTGATGATTCACCTTCACCTTCAAAAAGTCTAGAGTTAGAGCACTCAGATGATTCTTATTCATGATATATGGGATGAGGCAACATTGTTGGTCTTTGAACCACACTTTGAGTAGCAAGGTATATACACAACAATTTACTTAACCAATTTCCTATTGTTGACTATTTCTTTAGTATTTTACTAAAATACAAATAACAATACAATGAACATCTACGTACATACATATTAGTACAAATTTCTGAATAATTTACTTTATAATAGATTTATAAAAGGGAAATTACTGAGTCAAAAAGGATGTAAACTCCTTTTAAGTTCTTAATACATATTGCTAAATTGATTTCTATAATGCTCACACCAATTTACATTTCAAACAGCAATGTCTGCAAATGTACTCCACTGTATCCTTCTTAAACTGAAGAATACCTTTATTTTCGCCAATTTAATAAGCAGAAATAGTATGTCATTTCAATTTGCATTTCTTATTAGTGAAATTGAACTTTTTGTGTTACTAGTTATTTACATTTCTTTCTCCAGGAAATGTTCTATGGCCTCTTTTGGAGCAGTCTTAAATTACTCCCTTGTCAAATATTTCAACTCAGTCTGTCATTGATTTTTCCCCCTTTTTATGAGGCTACATCTCCAATTTTATCATTGAAGTAGTAGGGAAAAATATGCTCCTTTAAGAAATTCAGTTTATTGCTAAGTTGTGAAAACACACTCCTGCACTGACTTTAGGAACGTGCCTCCTCTGATGCTGCAGACAGAGACAGAATCTACCATAAAACTGAAACTGAAACTGTATACTTTTTCTTTGCCATAACATTTGTGTATTTCAACTTGTAGCCAATAAAGGCAAATTCTGTATTTCATTCCTTGAGGGATGGTTGTTTGCTTGGCAGTTTTTAAATTTAAAAAGGAAGAAAGGAAAGGAAGAAAAATAGAGATAAAACTCTTACCACATTTCTCCATACCAGAGTAAAAAGAGCCACATAAAACCATGGTGATGTCACAAACACTGATAACCACTGTATATTTTTATGAAATACTGCAGTCATAGAAATAGTACAAAATATAGTAAGAATTTCACACTGTGATGCAGAAGAGTCTATTTTCAATATTATAAAACAGAGATATTTAAATCTCCTTTAACAAATGTGAACTGTGAACACTGAACCTAATAACTGTCCAATATTGAAAGTTAAATGAACATGAATAAAAAGCGCTTACTATATTCTCTTTATGCATATATATACTACATGGGATGGATATATATACTACATGGGATGGATATATGTCCAAGAAATATATGGTTTAATCCTTGCCTATTGCTAGCTTAGAATCACAAAGCCCAGAGCATAGTAGATGCTCAATAAATATTTAATGATAGCATTTACTGGGCATCTATTGTGTACCAGAATTTGGGCTAAGTCTTTTACATGCATTGTATCATTTGATAGGTACTAAATGTTTAAGTCAGTTTCACAGGTGATAACAAGGCCCAAAGAGGTATACAGAAACTGTCTGGAGATGAGATTGGAACTGAGATGAACCTAATTTTGGAGCCTGCACTCATAACCACCATACACATCAAAACACACAATACCACAGAATAGGCTGATAAAAGATCTTAGAATAAATGAGAATTAAGCCCTGGAAATATTCATCAAGGAAGCCAAGAATCTTGATGTTAGCAATGAACAACCTGAGAGACCTTCTTGCTCAATCCCCAGAGAACACTGAAATACCATCTGGGACTCTCCTAAAGTGTCTACAGGTCATAAATACAATGCTTATTAGGAGTTAAGAGACTGACTAGAACCAAGTGAGAATAAAGAAAAACTAGAGAAGGCTTCTCTTCTGATAAGGTATCAGCCTTACAGAAGGTACAGACCCTACTCACATCTAGTCAATTTATGCTGTGCAAGAATATGGCCCCAATAATGTCAGACATTTGCTCTTTCTCAAGAGAAACCAAAATCCTAGAATTCTTATGTTATTTTTTAATGCTGGTAACCATTCACTATTTAAGGGGAAAAAGAAATGTGAATACCAAAAAAATAATTATTGAGTTAATGGGTGAGCTCCTGGACTTCCAGTTTGTGGCCTCTAACCTGGTTCTTGTTTTAATACCTCCTGTGACTTGGAGATCACATCTTCAGGAGTCAGCTCATTCATTTTTGAACAGTAGTGAAAAGACCAAATCTGCCTTTCTATTCCTTCTGCTGTTGGCATTCACCATGAATGAGATATAGAACCACACAGATGTCCTTCAGTATGTTTTTTGCTATCATTCATAGCACAATATAAAGTTCTTACCATTAGGGTCACTCCCACCTGTCAATATGTCACCTTCACGAGTACAACACAATTCTTCACCCACAATTTAGCAGTCACTGAACGAAATGCAGCATTCACATTTCTTTGCAAACACCAAATTCTACTAGATCAACCTCAGATCACATTGACTGTCACGGTTGGATAGCTTTTCTGTTTCTGGTAATGACACCATACTCTGATGAATGCTAAGTTTACACCTGATTTCTTGATTCCTCACACCCCACATCTATCAATAAGGCTCAGCACATCTACTTCCCAAAGAGTTCCAGACTCGCGTTCTTTCCGACTTCACTACTGTCATCCTGTTCTAGGTCATCATCACCTCTTGCCTGAATTACTAGCAT
Organism: Macroglossus sobrinus; assembly: GCA_004027375.1. Taxonomy (NCBI): domain Eukaryota; kingdom Metazoa; phylum Chordata; class Mammalia; order Chiroptera; family Pteropodidae; genus Macroglossus; species Macroglossus sobrinus. Next base: position 210,367 of record PVKZ01002047.1, read on the forward strand.
CACTGAATTCACTCCTACTCCCCTTCTAACAGGATAATCCTTATAGATACTTACATTCATTTGTCACTGACCTGTGTTATACTTTCCAATGACTTCACCTTGTCTTAAAATAAAAAACCAACTCCTCACCACAGCCTATAAGGACCCCACACTATTTGGGTCTTGCCTTCCTGCAGCAACTAAGCCCTTCCCATACTGAAGTTATTGTTAACTTCTCAAAAATACCCTACTTATTCCCTCTATAGAGCCTTTGCACTTGGTGTTTCCTATGACTGTAAGGCTCTGACATGTTTCCTATGCATAGCTCCTTCCTGGTAACTCAGATCTCTGCTAAATTGGCACTTCATGGCAAGACTTCCCCCAACCTCAAAATATAAGTTACCGTCCCTCCCAACCATTATTACATTGCTCTTGTATGTTCATCACAGCACTTCACACAATGTAAAAATATCTTGTTTATTTATTTGGTCACTTTTTATGACTTGTCTCCCTTCTAGTAGAAAAAAGCTCTAAAAGAATGGTAGCTGGTTCAAAATGGCTGCTCAATAATTATAGGTTGAAATGGTAGGCAGAGACTTTGTCTGTTTTATTCAATAATGTATGCTCAGTGTCTAGAGTAGTACTACCTGACAGAAATATGAGCCACAAACACATCCTTAAATTTCCTAGTAGCCACATTAAAAGAGGTAAAGAGAAATAGGTTAGATTGTATTTTACCAAATATATTCAAAATGTTATCATTTTAACATATGATTAATATAAAAAATTATTGAAATAGTTTACATTCTGTCCTTCATACCAAGCCTTTGAAGTTAAGTGTATATTTTATATTTATAGAACATCTCAATTCAGACTAGCCACATTTCAAATGCTCAATAACCACCTGTGGCTTATGGCTGCCTTAGTGGAGAACACACTTCTAAAAGTATCTGGCACATAGAAGATTCTCACTAAGTACAGGCTGAATGAATGAGTGAACTAAAACCTCTCAGTCAATAACTTGTTTAGCCACTCCTCCACACTCTGTACTTATATCATTTGCTGGCTAATTGATTGGTTGGTTGGCTTTAGTCATCTAAATGCAGAACTTTGCTTTTACTGCTATAAATTATAATTTTTTTTAACATTCATCTCTGAATCTAGCCTACCAACATCATTGATGTTCTAGATTCTATCATCTTACATATCTGCTAAGCCTCCAGTTTTATATCATGCTTAAATATGGTAACCATATACCATCTACATTAAGAAAAGCTTAAGCAGGCCTAGTCTTAGGTAGATTTTACAGGATGCCTCTAAAGCCTTCAAATATCGCATGGAACCATTAGCCATCTATCTTTCAAGTTCCTCCACCTTCTATACATCTAAATGAACAATTTCATACCTCTATTTCTCCAATTTTTTCACAAGGACGTCACTTACAGATTAGGAATCAAATAATGCCTCAAGAAGTCCTTGGCTTAATTTAGTTCCTAACATTATTCTAATTTGCATGTTCTATTCTGCAAATATATTATCATCTCTAAAGAACTCAATAGACTACTCAAAAAAACCTAGCAGTGTATGTAACTAAATAATATACAAATCTATAGCATTTGTGGATTTAACAGTCTTAATTTCAACTATTCCCTATCAATTTATGTAGTAAGTCACTGAAACAGGGGCACTAAAAGAACAGTAGCTGAAAAAGAATTATTTAGCTGATGAGATAGTTGATATCTTCCAATTCCCATTTCAATGTAAGTTGTGGTTCTCTAGTTTTCAACTACATAGTAACTATAATTTAAAACAATAAATTTGAGTATAGTGAGAAATTATCTCAAAAAGGAACTGAGAACACTGTGGTAATTAAATGTAAAAAATCATTATGAATTGAATAATTTTCACCAAAAAACAAGCAAGCAAAGAACACTAATACCAAGTGAAATATTAAGTTCAACAATGATTCATTTATATTATGGAACATTTACTCTGTGCCAGGTATTCTGTTCTCCTTCATTTAATTCTTTATTGAAAAAACTTTATATTTTTTATTTTTCAATTACAATTGACATTCAATATTATATTAGTTTCAAATGAACAGCATAGTGTTAGACATTTATAAGTGATCCCCTGATAGGTCTTACACCCACCTGACACCACATATAATAGTTATGACAATATTCCCTAAACTGTACTTTACATTCCCATGACCATTTTGTAACTGCCAATTTGTACTTCTCAATCTCTTCACCTTTTTCACCAAGCCCCAAAACACCCCTCCCATCTGGCAACTTTATCAGTCTGTTTTCTGTATTATGAGTTTCTCTGTTTTGTTGGTTCATTTGATTTTAGATTTTACATGTAAGTGAAGTCATATGGTATTTGTCTTTCTCTGACATTTCACTTAGCGTAACACCCTCTAGGCCCATCTATGTTGTCACAAATGGTAAGATTTCATTCTTTTTTATGGCTGAGTAATATTTCATTGTATATGTGAACCACTTCTTTATCCATCCATCTTTTGATTGGGACATTTAATCCATATACATTTAAAGTAATTATTGACAGGTATAAAGTTATTGCTATTTTACTATTTATTTTCTGATTGTTTTTGTAGTTCTCTGTTCCTTTCTTATTCCCTTGCTTTCTTCTCTTGTGTGTTGATGCCTTTCTACAGTATTATTTTTGGATTCCTTTCTCTTTATTTCTTGTATATCTCATAAATTTTTGTTTGTGATTACCATGTATTTCTTGTATATCAAGCTATGTATATAGCAGTCTATTTTAAGTTAATGGTTGCTTAAATTTGAACATATTCTACAATTTTTAATCACTACAATTTTTAATCACTCCCTCCGTGTTTATGTTTTGTCATTATTTTTTACATTTGTGTGTATTTGTGTGTATCTTTAATTTACTGTTTTAATTACACATGATCTTTCTACTTTTTCCATTTAACCTTTGTACTAGCTTTAGTGTTGGTTGATACACTGCTTTTATTATGCATTTGCCTTTGTCAATGAGAATTTTTTTCATCTGTGATATTTTTAGTCATATTTTTTTCTTCTCCTTAAAGAAATCCCTTTAACATTTCTTGTAATACTCATTTGATGGTGATGAACTCCTTCAGCTTTTTCTTGTCTGGGAAGCTCTTTATTTGTCTTTCAATTTTAAATGACAGCCTTGCTGAGTAGAATAATCTTGGTTATAGGTCCTTGCCTTTCATCACTTTAAATATTTCATGCCAATCTCTTCTGGCCTACAAAGTTTCTGTTGGGAAATCAGCTGACAAGTCTTATGGCTTATCCCTTGTAAGTAACTCACTGCTTTTCTCTTGATGCTTTTAAGAGTCTCTCTTTGTCTTTAACCTTTGGCATTTTAATTATGATGTGTCTTGGTGTGGGCTTCTTTGCGTTGATTTTGTTTGGGACTCTCTGCACTTCCTGGACTTATATGTCCATTTCCTTCACCAAGTTAGGAAAATTTTCAGTCATAATTTCTTCAAATAGGTTTTCAATTCCTTGTTCTCTCTCTTCTCCTTCTGGTTACCCCTATGAAGTGTGTGTTGTTAAACCTCATGTTCTCCCAGAGATGCCTTAAGCTATTCTCATTTCTTATTTTTTCTTGTTGCTGTTATGATTAGGTGTTTTCTACTACCTTGCCTGCCAAATTTCTGATTCATTACTATGCTCCCCCTAATCTGCTCTTGATTCCATCTAATGTAGTCTTCATTTCAGTTATTGTATTCATTTCTTTGAATAGTTCTTTGTTTTCTATCTCCTTTTTTATCTTTACCTCTTTGTTGAAGTTCTCACTGAGGTCATCTATTCTTCCTCTAAGTTCACTGAGCACCCTTATAGCAAGTGTTTTGAACTCTGCATCTGGTAAATTGTTGACCTCCATTTTGTTTAGTTCTTTTTCTGGAGCTTTGTCCTGTTCTTTTGATTGGGACATGTTTGTCTCCTCATTTTGACCACCTCCCTGTGTTTCTATGTATCAGGGTAGATCTTCTACATCTCCCAGTCTTGGCAGGGAGGCCTTACATAGTAGGTGTCCTGACAGATCCAGTGGTGCAGTCTCTCTTTTTACCTGAGCCAGGTACTCTAGGTGTCCCTTATGTGGGTTGCTCTCCTATGGTAGCTGAAACTTGATCATTTTGGCACATCAGTGAGTAGGATTAAAGCCCAAGGCTGACTGGCTATCAAGACTGGCTGTGAGTTCTGTGGACAAGCTTGTGTGGGGGCTGACTCCATGGAGCAGGACTCACTTTAGCGGGGCTCTGATGCCTTCCAAATCCACCTTTTGGATGTGTCATTTATGGCACTAATTAGGTGGTGCTCTGGTATGGCCTAAAGCCAACCACCAGATATGTTTGTTCTGAGGCCTTTTGAGAGAAGCTTTGGTGCAGGCCAATGTCAGCTGCTGTCTGTATCCAGCCCGGACCATCCTGTAGGAGACACAGAATGATTTGTGATTGATAGCTGCCTGTGCTGGGCTTGGAGGCACCTGAAAGTGGTTATGCTGTGAACCAAGGATGGCTGCCACTAGTACCAGGCTTAGGCCTGCTTAACAAGAGATACAGGTCATGCCGAGGCCAATGACTGCTTGTTTGGGGTGTGTGGACTTTTGAGAAGTTTTAGGAAAGTCCACAGCACAGACTCAAGTTGGCCATCTGTGTGGATTAGCCTCTGAAAAAACTGCAGGCCCGGGGTGTGAATTGGGTGGGGCAGTGTCTCAAAGAATCACCAGAGTGGGTGCGAGCAGTGTTAGCCAGGTTCATGGAGACTCAGATTTGGCACCCACCTGGGGCTGCAAATTATATTAAGTATAGGACTCAGCAAAAAACATCGGTGCCTGCCAGCATATTAATCATGAAGAGAGTTGCCCCTCCAGCCTTCACCCTGAAACCAGACAATTAATTTCCCCTCCCTAATATGTTCCTGGTGTTTTTGGAGCTTCTGTCCCTTCTCTGGAACTTAAGGCAAGTGTTTGTGAATAAGTGTCTGTGCTCAGGCCCTTTAACAGCAGCCCTCCACTTCACTGAGTCCCTGCTGATTTTCACAGCCAACTGTTGTAGGGACTCCTCTTCCCAACACTGGAGGGGAGCCAGATATGGGGCTGGGACTCCTCACTCCTCAGGGGAACCTCTACAACCAAGATACCCCTCCTGATTCTTACTCACCACAGATGGGTGTGGAACCAGCCTGTTTCATGTCTCCACCCTTCCTATGAGTCTCTATATGGCTTCTTCTGTATATCCTTACCTATAGTTCTATTCAGCTGGTCTTCAGGTGTTTGTCAAGGGTGGTGTTCTATAATTTAGTTGTAATTCTGATGTGTTCAAGGGAGATGGCAAGCTCAGTATTACCTACTTCACCATCTTAATCAGAAGTCTAAAAACTTTTAATATAATTCCTGTCATTCTCATTTTAATCTGAATTGAGTTATCCCAAATAAAATGTGAACTTCTACATCTCTGTCTCCTGAGAGTAGACAAACCTGGCTCCTTCTTTATCTTCTACTACCAATGTGTTCCCAAAATATAGCCTGCAAACCACTTATACCAGGAACACTGGGCTGCAAATTTAAAGTGCAGCTTCTCAGCCCCTAAAACATTCCTAGTGAATCAGACCCTTTAGAAATAAGACTTGCAAATTTTCATAGTGAACAAGCTCCTCGAGTGATTCCAATGTACATTAAAGTCTATAAATAGTGACCGAGGGTCTACCTTACAAGACACTATAAAACAAAGAAGAGCTCTTCTGGAAAGTTGGATGTTCCCACTTAATACACATCAGAATCATGTAAAGAGCATTTTCAAAATAAAACCTCTTCTGTCACACCCAAGATAGTACAAATTAGGGTGTCTTGGGGTTATCCGGTAACGTGAATTTTTAACACAAATTATCCTGCTCTGAAGCAGCAACAAACCAGGCCCTGACCAGCTAGTGAACATTGGGAATCACTAGTATCAGCTCCTCTCTAATTCATGTGGTCAAACTTCTGTAAATGTTATGCTAATACCTGTAAATCAGAATTCATGCTTATGGAAAGGAAAAAAGGGTGAAAAAAGGAACTTTAAGATGTGGTAACTTACTCTTAAAATGTTTGTTTTTCTTTTTCTACATAGAAGAAAATATTTACTTAACCTGAAAATTTGAAAAAGAAATAATAAGCAGTTCTTAGAAGACATAGGTATTAATGATACAGCCTTACATAATCAGGAACTCTAAAGTTATTTGATTGATTCCCTGGTTTCAAATGGGAGATGGCTTTTCATAATTCCATCTCTAAACAGTATATAGGTGATGGCATTTTTATAAGTTTTATTCATGATTTCCACTTATCAAATGCAAGATATTTTCTCTCATGCAACATCCACTCCTAGAATTCCTTTTTTAACAATCCTTTAAAAATATAAAAATTGGTGAAGATCTCACACTTCCTGATTTAAAAACTTATTACAGAGCTACAGCAATGAAAATAGTGTGGTACTGGCATAAAGACAGACATATAGACCAAACTAATGATATAAAATAGAGACCCCAGAAATAAACACTCCTCTATATGTTTAAATAATTTTGGACAGGTGTGTTAAGACATATCAATAAGGAAAAGACCTTTTCAGCAAAAGGCACTGGGAAAACAATATCCACATGCAAAAGAATAAAGTTTAACCTTTATCTTATGTCATATAGAAAATTAACTCAAAATGGATCAAAGATTTAAGCATAGAGCTAAAACTATACAATTCTTAGAAGAAGACATAGAGGAAAAGTTTCATAATACTGGATTTGACAATGATTTCTTGGATATGATATCAAAAGCACAGGCAAGAAAAAAAATAAACAAACTAGGCTATATCAAAATTTAAAACCTGCGTGCATCAAACGACACAATCAATAGAGTAAAAAAAGCAACCTATAGATTGGAATAAAGTATTTTCAAATCATATATCTGATAAAGCTGGGGTTCCCAACCCCTGGGCATCCGGTACCAGTCTGTGGCCTGTTAGGAACCGGGCCACAGAGCAGGAGGTGATAGGAAGGCGAGTGAAGCTTTATCTGTATTCGCAGCCTCTCCCCAATGCCAGCATCCCCACCTCAGCTCCACCTCAGATCATCAGGCATTAGATTCTCATAGGAGCACTGGTCCCTGGGGCCAAAAAGGTTGGGGATCGCTATTAAAGTTTAATATTCAGGGTATATAAAAACTCCTATACCTCAACAACAACCAAAAAAATCCTACTAAAAAATTGAGTAAAGGACTTGAAAAGACTTTAGCTAGACTAAGACAAAAAGAGAAAAAGGCGAATGAATAAATATATAAAATCAGAAATGAAAGAGGAGACATCACAACTGATGCCACAGAAATACAAAGGATCATAAGAGAATATTATGAACAATTAAGTTAAGAAATTAGGTAACCTAGAAGAAATGGATAAATTCCTAGACACATACAACCTACCAAGACTGAATTATGACTATAAAATCTGAACAGACCAAGGAATGCGGATATTAATCAGTAATCAAAAAGTTTCCAATACAGAAAATCCCAAGAACAAATGGTTTCATTGGTGAATTCTACCAAACATTTAAAGAAGAATTAATATTAATCCTTCTCAAATTCTTCCAAAAAATTGAAGAGAAGGGGACACCCCTAGAATCATTTCATGAGGCCAGCATAACCCTTGATGCCAAAGTCAGATAAGAACATTACAAGAAAAGAAAACTATAATGATATATCACCTCATACCTGTTAGAGTGGTTGTTATCAAAAAGACAACAAATAACACATGTTGGTGAGGATGTGGAGAAAAGGGAAGCCTTGTACACTGTTGGTGGGAATGCAAATTGGTGCAACCACTATAGAAAACAGCATGGAGGTTCCTCAAAAAATTAAAAATAGGAATACCATATGATCCAGCAATCCTACTTCTGGGCATATATCCAAAAAAAATGAAAATAGGATCTCAAAGAAATCTCCGCACCCCTATGTTCACTGCAGCATGATTCACAATAGCCAAGACATGGAAACAACCTAAATGCCTGTCAATAAATAAATGAATAGAGAAAAAGTGATACACACACCATTCAGCCATGAGAAAAAAGATATCCTGCCATTTGAGACATGGATGAACCTTGAGGGCATTATGCTAAGCAAGATGGATCAGATAGAGAATGATAAATACTATATGTTACTTATATATGGAATCTAAAAAAGTCAGTTCATAAAAACAGAGACTAGAATGGCAGTTACCAGGCACTGAATGTTGAGGGAAATGGGGAAGTGTTGGTCAAAGGGTATAAACTTCAGGTAAAAGATGAATAAGTTCTGGTGACCTAATGTGCAATATGGTGATTACAGTTAACAATACCATATTATAGACTTGAAAGTTACTAAAAGAGTAAATCTTAAATAATCTCACCAAAAAGAAAAAGAAAAAGAAAAAAAAATGGTCATTATGTGACATGAAGGAGGTGTTATATAAATCTATAGTGTTAATCATTTTGTAACATATAAGTATATCAAATCAACCTGTTGTATACTAAATGTATAAATTTACAATATAATATCTATACCTCAATAAAGCTTGGAAAAATAAAAAGAAGCAAGTTCTCAAAGAGATATTTGTACACCCATGTTCAGAGCAATATTAGTAACAATCACCAAAAAGCAGAAACAATACAAGTATCAATCAGCAGATGAGTGGATAAACAAAATATGGTAAATAGATACGATGGAACATTTTCAGCCTCAAAAAGAAAGGAAATTCTGACACATGCTATAACATGAATGAAGCTCGAAGACATTATGCTAAGTGAAGTAGCCAATCACAAAAAGATGGATCCCAAGGGCTAGGGGAGGGGGAATGAGGAATTATTGACTAATGAGTACAGAGGGTCAATGAAAAGATTTCTGGAGATAAATGGTGATAAGGGTTACACAATAATGTGGATATAGTTACACCACTGAAATGTACACTTAAAAATTGTTAACATAGTAAATTTTATGTTATATTTACATGTTTGTATATGTAAAATCCCTAGTTCAGAGACCAAACAAAAACAGACCTCAGACCTAATCTAGTTTATAGGCTGCAAATAGCTGACCCTAATCTAGTCCAGAGATCTCCAAATAGTGTTCCAAGGAGCTCCAGAAAGGTGTACTTAATGGAAGTTCTTGAGAAAGGTCTATAGGGAGGGCTCCAGGCTCCCTGCCCTTCTTTCAAACAGAGCAGCTCCTCTCTTACCTGGAGTTACTGTAGAAGTGACTTAAAGAAAAGTCTCTACTGCTTGTATAGATTTGTAATCAACTGCCTAATCCACCTTTATCATAGTATAAAAGTTTTTTTTTAAAGGACCAGAAATGGCAAGTGAGATGTGCAGCAGAATTGAAACTAGAACTGATGTCCTTAGACTGTGAGCTCAGTGCATATCTATTATACCATCCACCCCCCACTCAAGGAAGGCCACTCCCCACTAACAGCAGACTCCAGCCTCCACGCAACAGATTCCCCTGAGACTAATGACTTAGAACTCAATAATTCAAATGACTTATTCAGCACTTTCATTGTGCCCAGAAAGTTTCTCTAGAAAAGTACACAGCAGGATTCTGCTCTGTGGTAGGCAGAACAGTAACCCTAACAAAGACCTCCTAGTTCTAGTTCCCTAACCTGTGAGTAAATTACATTACATGACAAAAGAGATCATCCAAATGTAATTAAGCTTGAAGACCTAAACACAGGGAGATTATCCTGGATTACACAGAGGGGCCCATTCTAATCATGTGAATCTTTAAAAACAAAGAAATTTTCCCAGCTGTAGGCAGAGGGAGATATGACTACTGAAGAATGGTCTGAAAGATGGAACGTTGCTGGATTTGAAGATGGAGGAAGGGGGCTGTGAACCAAAAATTCGCAAAAGGCAAGGACATCGGTTCTTCCAAGCCTCCAGAAAGAATCACAGCCTTGTCAACACCTTAATTTATCTCAGTGAGACTTATGTCAGACTTCTATATAGCACTGAAAGATAATAAATTGTGTTGTTTTAAGCTACAAAGTATGTGGTAATTTATTAGGGCAGCCATAGGAAATTAATACATGCTCTCAAACACACTCAAAATAGCTTATTTATCTTGCAGCAGCTTATTTATCCTGGGGTCAATTAGGAGTATATGCTCATCTTCCACATTAATGAGCATATTGGCTCCTTGAACACCTAGTCTATCCTCAAAGCCTAGAAATCAAAATCTGAGTTGATCTAGAGATTTCCCAGGGCAAAAAGAATAACAATAGAATTTAAAAATTAAAACTATCTCTGTAAATAACATTGAGCCTGACAAGTATTTCAAAAAGTAACATGGGTCATGCTAATACTAAAAACATGGTCTGGCCTGTATACACTGTGTGTGGGGGTGGTGTGGCAGATACAGGATAGAGAGATCAGTTCGCCATTTCTTTCACTACACTGATTTTGTCATTTTATTCTAGATTAGAGGTCAACAAACTACCACCCTCAGGCCAAATCTGGCTGCTACTTGATTTTGTAAATAAAGTTTTATTGAAACACGGGCCCATTCATTCATTTATGTATTGCCTCTTGCTGCTTTCCCACTACAATGGCAGTGTTGAGTAGCTATGACACTGTTAAGACCCAAAAAGCTGAAAATATTTATTAACTGGCTCTTTACAGAAAAAGTTTGCTAACCTCTGTAGATTGTCTGGGGCAACCCCATATAAACTGGAGGGAAAGGATCTCTGAGTAAGAAGAGTTCACAAGCTCACAAGAGGCTCCACTTCCCAACTCCGACCCCATGTAGCCATGACATGAGGGGCCATGTTTTCTTTCCTCCTACAGTTGGTTTTGTGACTCATGTCTGCTGACCCTGTCCAGTGAGGCTGAGAAAGGCAACCACATAACCCAAGGAAATCTAGCTGTGGCAATCCAGTTACATTTTCCTTTAAGTCAGCCACCCCAGCATGTAAGCAGCCTCAATTGATCCATTTCTTCTAATCCAGAGTCCCCAACCCTTTCCACAATATTTTTAAAAATATTACACTAATGTATTTTTCATTACCCATAAATCATGTTGCCCTGCAGCTCTCCACCCACTGAATCAATGGCCTTTGTTGTTTCGGGGAAGAAAGAGGCACAACCTTGAACCAAGAAATCCTTTTTTCTTGTTGTTTGTGTTTTATATTAGATTTCTCAAGTCAGAGAGGAACTATTGTCTTAGAAGTCAGTTTTGTTGACAGAGAGAAAAATATTTCTATTCAAAAATCATCTTTGTACATATTAAGAACAAAGCTCAGAGGACTAGGCACCGAATTTTAGCATAAACCACAGTGTAGAGTACAAAGGGTATGATGTAAGGGGGACTCCTGTCGTACAGAAGTAGGAGGTACACTTTCCACTCACCTCTTCATCTACTAGGGGCTCGGCTCTGAAGAGCAGAGAGGATGAGGTGGCAAAAATTCCAAATAGGTAGAGAGAGAATCCAAAGATATTTAGCTCAATGATTTAACCAATCATGCCTATATAATAAAATCATCCATAAAAATCCAAATTATAGGGTTCATTTTCCAGATGGTAAACACATGGAAATGCTAGGAGGGTGGAACACTTGGAGAGGACATGGAAGCTCCACACCCTTCCATGACCTGCCCTATGTACCTCTTCCACCTGGTTGTTCATCGGTATCCTTTACAATATCCTTTACAATAAACTAGTAAATGCTATATATATTCCGGTGCTTTAATTTCTCCCTCCCTTCACTGTTCCCCCAACATGTGCATGTATGCATACACACACACATACACATACACACACGGTCCATGCAGTTCAGAAGCAGTGGAACATCACCGGAAGAGGGAAATGCCTAAGTTGATAAGCCAGAGTTAACATTCCTTTATTTCCCCACAGCCAGTACCTGATGTGGGGACATCCAGAAGTTCCCTCGTAGCCCTGTAGTGGACATGGAAGAAGGTAGCTGAGAATTAAGAAACCCCTTGTTAAGCGGTTTCCTGGCATGTGGCAAGAGAATCCTATGAAAAGTAGGCCATCTAAAGCCAGGTCGTGTTGGGAGATCCTGTCTAAGCCTCAAAGGGTCTACAGAAGGGAGGAGCAAAATGGACAATGGTAAGTCTAGGGGCAACCACCATGCACCATTTTTACCCAGCTAGACCATCATGAGACTTACCAACCAAAGACACTCACCACTAACAATCTTCTACTAAGCAGAAGCTAACTCCCAAAAAGGAGATCAGATAAACTGCACTTCAAAGAGAGGTCAACAGAAGCCAGCAGAGAGGGGACATACATTTACAAAATATCCTGCCCCTGCCATGACAGTGTTATATAAGCCTTTCCCTGTGGACTATATGTCATCCAGAGAGAAGGAAAAGAGAAGCTGAGAGCAGAAAGCCTGAAAGAAAAAGATTAAGCCCACAGAATCTAAGTTTACCTGAAAATATTGCTTTAAACCAGAAGAAACCAATTTTATTTAGTGGGCAAATTTAACTTCTTTGGGTTACCCTGTATAAATAGGGGCTCCTGAATAAGATAACATCAATTACAAAAAATGTTTCTATGATGATAGATGTTAACTAGACTTACTGTGATCATTCTGCAATATAAACAAATACTGAATCTTTATGCTGTCCACTTGAAACTAATATGTGATGTCAACTAGATTTCAATTAAAAATGTAAATAAAGTCTTCATACTTTGAGTATTATTTGAATATAATGGGTGGATTTACAGATACCCCACTTTTAACTCATTACCCGCTCCCCTACCCCACACATATGCTTCAATCTACTTTAATACCAGGAAGGAAAATCTTCTCCCTCTAGACAGAAAGAGAATACTGATAAATCAACCCAAAGATGAAGAGCATGCCTCCTCACCCCAGTCCTTGGATCTGACTGTCCTGGAAGCGGTCAAAGGCTCTGCAGCCAGCAGCAAAGCAAGAGAAAGGGGTCCTATTCCCTCTCTCTGAGGCTCTCTGTTAATGCAAGTTTTCCAAGCCCAGTGGCCAATTCTATGGATTCCATGATTTTCAGATGAAATTAACATTCCCAATTTCCACAGGACCTACTTTCTTGCCTCATTATATAACTGCATCATGTCAGTGCCACCCTGAGAAGCCACCGACGGTAGCATTGTGCCCCTCTTCCTGAGAGGACACAAGGAGCAGGGTGGAGGACAGAGGTGAGTGGCTGCATTATTTTCTCAAAACTGGAATTAATTATTGCTACTTGCTCCTCTTCCTTCTTAGGTCTGCAAAGCATGGGTCACAGTGACTTTGTTTTTATTGACCTACCACATATTGAAACCATTCCTGCATATTGATACTGAATATCTCAGCCAAAACCTTGTGAAAATTACTTACTGTGCAGCACAACAGAATGATTTTCTAAAGTTAAATGTATTGGGACATTTTATCTTTTCAAGAACATACCAAAAGCGATTAAATTCAAACTATGGAATACAGTCTTTGCCAGTTTCCATTCTTGACACATATGCGTCTGTGTTTATAAGTTCAAAGACCTCTTAAAGGATCAAATCTCTAAGTTTAATTTTCTCTTTGTGAGTGAAAAACAGTCCTGCATCCCTCCTTAAACCATCTGCAAGGAAGTTATGTCAAGAGGCCTCTACCCAAGACATCTCTAATGTGGTCTGAAAGGGTGGACCAAGAACCTACTGCTATCCTCTCCTCTCCAGCAGTCCACAGGAGGTAGCCTAAGTAATTGAAAGTAAAAACTTCAGTCTCAGAGCTCTAAGCAGGAGAGAAGTATAGTGGCCCTCTGCCAAAGCACCAGTCGTACTGTCAGAGCTTTTACTGCATTGACCAAATCACATAGTGTTTCTAGCATTCATGGTGACCTCATTCTTCCTCCTCCTTCTTTTCCTCTTCACCCTCCTAGCTCTTCATACTCAGTTACTCTGGCTCCAGAGAATTCTCCCATTACTCTCAGGCCCCCACTTCCTGGATTCTTAGGCTTTTTGTAATGCCTTCATTTTGTTTTTATTTCTCTGAAGGCCATACTTCCTCTCTTCCTCTGCTTCTTCCCCCTCAAACATGAAGGACTTTATCAATGAGATTTGTGCACATAGCTGAGGGACACAACCTGAATATACAGGAAAACACCAGAAAAACTCTTGCAATTCTCCATCCCACCCCCATTCACATTTATATTTCAACACTGGTTTTCAATTTATGGTTAAACCTCATTAACAGATGCCATATTTGCTAATTCACCTACTCACTAAAATTTATTTGTAACCCTCAAATCAGTACTCACAGACACCGCCACGGTCATTCATGAACATGTGCAGAAGAGCCAAAAATGTGAGTTGTTCCCAACTGAGATCGAACAACGTGACACTGCCTTCTTGCTTCAGCTCTCATGCTGCAAACAAGTGTCTTTTGGGTAGTCTTTTTAATTATCACCTTCTTTGCATTTTTATTGGCTTTTGTAGATGATTTCACTATTTATAGTGGCCTCCAAGCTTAGTACTAAATTGCTGTCTAGTGTTCATGTGCACAAGAAGGCTGTGATGTGCCTTATGAAGAAAATACATGTGTTAGATAAGCTTTGTTCAGGCATGAGTTATGGTACTCTTGGCTATAAGTTCAATATTAATGAATCAACAATATATATTAAACAAGATGTCTTTAAACAGAAACACACATAAAAAATTACTAATTATTATTAAGCAATTGTGACAGAGGCTCACAGACACCTAATCTTACATGATCCTTTAAGAGCAATTGTTCAGTATTTGCTAATTCAGTGTTCATGGTGACTTTATAAAACATAGCTATCACGAATAACAAGAATGGACTGTAAATATAACAAAAATCAAAGATATTTTCAACATTAAAAAATAAACAAACAAACACCATCTTCCTTACAAGTATATTTTCAGAAATATAATCTAGAAACTTGCTTGTATCTAGTGATGGGGTGGTTGCTTGCTCACTCTCTGACATTAGCCTCAGAAAACCTCAACTCCAAACTCTAACCCAAGTGTTCCACTTCCTCCCTCACAAAGACTCCAGGTTCTCCTCTCCAGGTAGCCTTCCACACTTCACCTCAATTCCTACAGAAAGCTAGTTAACCTATTTCATGCCTAGCTATGACTCTCGGGACACCTCCACTCTAGTCACGATGTACAAGAGAAGCAGATTTTCTTTATACTCATTTACATTTCTGCATTTTTGATTCCAAATATATTTCTTTGGTTTGTGGGTTTCTTTCTTCCTTCAAAAGGCTCACAGTGCCTGCTCGAGTGCTTTGTATTTTTATGTTAATTACACAGAAATGCTCACTGGCCCCATACTTTGCTGTTTCTTACACGGATGCCTTCTATCATTTCATCATCCTCCAGGCAGACTAAAACATCGTCATTTGTGCCCCTTCTGTCTCTCAATCTGACTTGTAGGCTTAAAGGGAAAATTTTATTCAAGCACAGCACATGAAAATGTCAAAAATCATTATGTTTTAGGAGTCCACCATGATATGCTCACTGGAATTTGAAGCAAGATAGTCAACAATTCTAACCAGGTCATGTGTTTGCAACTACTAACTTGTGGATAGAAAAACCCAAACAACCCTTTTCTTCATGGATACTGTACTATCTCAAAACATTTGTCCCTTCTCCCTCTGTACTCCTCTCCTGGCATGCCACTTCATCTCTCCACTAACATTAGCTCTTGCTAAAATTAGACAGGCTTTCAAAGAACTTCCTGCAAATACATGAAGAAGGAAAGGTCTACTTTAGTCCGTCTGCTATAACAGAATGCCATAGACAACAGAGATTTATTTCACACAGAAATGGATGCTGGAATTCAGAGATAAAATTGCCAGCATGGTCAAGTCCTGGTGTGTGCCCACTTCCTGGTTAGAGTTAGCTATCTTCTCACTGTATCCTTACATTGCAGAAGAGAAAAGGGCAAAAGAGTACTCTGGAGTGTCTTTTATAGGAGCGCCAGTTCCATTCATGAGGGCTCTATCTAATCACCTCCCAAAGGCTCCACCTCCTAATACCATCTCATACACTGAGGGTCAGGGTATCAACACATGAACTTTCAGTTCCATAATATTCAGTCCATAACAGAACTATAAAATCACTAGTGTCACCCTCTCATGAATTAAAGAATCCAGGCACTGAGCATCAGAGGCTGCTACATCACAAAGAGAGAAGCTCATAATGAAAGAACACCATTTATGAATTATTCTTGTCCAAACACACACACACACACACACACACACACACACACACACACACACACACACACACCTGAATCAAACCAAACTTGTAAATCCAACTCCAATTTATAGGAAACACAGAGGACAGAGGAACATGTCAAAATACATCATGGGGATGCAACCAGCAAGATCCAGACTATGGGAAACTATACAAGCCAAATAATGTGCTTTCTTCAAAAGATTAACTACAAAAAGAAAAAACGAGAAGGAGGGAGAACTTATAGATTTAAATAAGAATTAAAATGTATCAGCCAATTACAGTGTATGGAACTTACTTACATTTCAATTCAAATAAGATGTCAAAAATTATATTTACGAGATAACTAAAAACTAAATACTATTATTTAATATTAAAAACTTATTAAATATTTTAGGTATAATGGCATTGCAATGATTTTTAAAGAAAACACACCTTATCTTGTAAAGATCCAGACTGAAATATTCATGAATGAAATGAAACAATGGCTGGGAATTTACTTCAAAACAATAATGGAGGAAGAAAGTAGATGGGGGTTAGTGGAAGATTAGCAATAGGCTGTTGTTGGTTGGAGATAAGTGAATGTAAATGGGGCATTCATTATGCCATTCTGTTTACTTTTATGTACGTTCAAAATTCTCCATCATGAAAAAATAGGCATAAACTCTGCCAGCTCTGCCACTTACTGTGTGACACTGCTGAGTTCCTCAACCTCTTTGAGCCTCAGTTTCCTCAGCAAAATGGCCTGCCTGTTAGCATCCTGGTGGGGGTTCTGTGAATTAAGATTTAGGAAGCACAAAACATAAATCAGGTTAATAAAAAAATATCATCTTTCATCTTTCAAATCTATACCTCCAGTCCTAATTGTGTATTTTCAACACACAGCTCTATTTCCAAAAGCTAAGATTCTTTCCCAAAGCAATTTTAAGGAGAGGGAATTTTTCCCTACTCAAATACCATTTTTACTTTCTTCTCTGCTAACAGTGACAATTTTGTTTTTAGTGTTTCCTGCCTCCCCATTTCCTTTGCCAGTAATTGGTTCAGCGATAGGCCTCCAGCCCATTTCTGACCATTGACACAGAAGTAGTCTACCAAGCATTTCTTGGATAGGATTCTTGGCCCTTTAGAAAAAGATGCATAGGGAAGAAAGAGTCCTTGTCCTTCCACTAGACATAGTCACCTTTGCATGTGGTGAATACAGCAGCCATCTTGTGACCATGAGAGGAGATAGCCTGAGAAGAACATAGTAAGGATGGCAGAGTAGAAAGGTATAAAGACTCTAGGTTCTTTAATATTACTGAGCCACTGAGTTGCCAGTCCTGGACTTCTTGTTATACATCCTAATAAGCATCGTTATTGTTGAAGCTATTTTGAGTGGGGTATTGTTATTTGGACCTGAAAGTCTAAATGAAACAGGTACACCAGAATCACCTAGGGAAGGAGGGATATCTACTCATTTCCCCCCTCAACCTTCCACATCCTCTTATTTCTCCATTAAGGGCATACTCCCACCTCTATGCTCTAATCCTTTCTCATACCCTGCCAACCCAATCCCGTAAGTATATGCCACATTCTTTAGGAGTGTCAGTACTAAAAAAAAAAAAAAGGATAAGAACCATTGCAAATGAGTTGAAGGAGGTCACAGAAGTGCTCTATTTATCTTATCCTCAGTGCCTAGTACAATGTCTGGCAAACTTAATAAAGATGTGAGCACAAAGGAAAAAATAAATCCATAACTGAATGCCCTACCAACTCTTAAACTTAAGGTTCCAAGTCAGACTCAACTTTCCCCCAATATTTCATAAGTAATCCATTTATGCATCATTTCTCAACTGAACTATAATGGCCTCCTACTGCCCCCACTGTCTATAGCTTCTCCCCACTGCAGTTCATTCTCTCCAGAGTAACCCGAGTTATCTCCTAAAACACAGATCAGTCACTACCTTCCTTGGAGATCTCTAGTAACTAATAATTAGCAACAGGATCAAGTCCAAATTCTTTTCATAGAATAAGGTCCATCTTCACTTGACTATAACCTAACTTTGCTGCTAATCTCCTACTTCCCTCCTCTCTCCTTCTATTCTTCTCCTCCAAACCATCCTAAGTTCAAGCCATCCAAGTCCCTCATAGTGTCCTATGCATCAGTCTCATGCATTCTTACACTGTGTTTTTTTTTCTACCCCACTTATATAGCCTAGGAAACTCCTGACCATCTATCATGCCTTAGCTCGAATATTGACTTGTCCTCACTTTGCCAGAAAGACTTAGTCATGCTTCCCCAGTTTTCTCACAGTCTCTGACTATACCTCCACAACAGCACCTGTCACATCAGATTATAATTATCTGTTTAAATGTACATCCCTCCTACTCAACTAAAAAGTATTCCAGAGATGAAGCTACATCCTTACTCCTTAAAAATATGTATTACTGGATAAAGGTTTTGAACGGTGGAAAGAGGAAGGAAAGTACTAGCATTTCCTAGTTGCTAAGCCTAGGAACCTGAAAGTCATGAATTCCCAGAACAGAAAGAAATATTACAGATAATCATGAAATATCTTTACTTTAAAGATAAGTAAACTGATTCTTTCATCCCGTTTTGTCAACAAATCCATTGGTCATATCCTCCTTCAAAATATCTACCAGACTTCCCTCTGCCTCTTCATCTCCTGACCCATGCCCAGTTCATGCTCATTTACTCATGCTGGAATTGTTGAAAGAACTCTCGAAGAGGGTCTCCTTTATCAATCCCCCATCTGAGCCATCTTGTACTCAACTGACAAGAGAAACTTTCCAAACTGGTTCACTTAATATGTCACCCCAACCACCTCAAAGAAATCTCCACAATTTCCTAAAGGCCTCATTTTTTAAGCCATGCTCCCACCCCACCATACCCCCACCAGCCTGGCCTTCTAGAGCTCAGTCATTTGGGCCAACCTTTTAACCCAACTCTTCCTCGCACTCCCAGAAACACACTCCACATCTCATATGTCTTACAGTGTCAGAAAAAATACAGTGGCATTCACTCCTGCCTCCAGCCTTCTGCTTAGAGCCAGAGACCCTACCTGGATGTCCTCCTGCTCATCTTTGCTCATTAAAAACCTAGTCCTTTTTCCAAGTCTCCCATTTCACCTCTTCCCTTCCTGCCACAGATCAAATGAAATCTTACCTTTCTCTGAACTCCCTTGGCCCTAACGATTACTTGTCTGCCTCTTAGAACGTGACTTGAAGGTAGGGACCCTGTCTTAAACAATTTGCATGCCTATCAGTCTCCCTCCCCCATATTTGCCTATCACCACCCTACTCTTCCTTTAAGACTCAATACAAATACTAATTGCCTGTGAACCAAAGAAACTAAAAATCTCATGATTCTGAACTCCTATAGAACTTCGTTTCTATCTTTCTTAAGACATCACATTCTTCTACTGACAGAACTGTTTGCTGCTGTGTTTTACTTAATACAGGACAAACTCCTTGAGTGAAGGATGTAGTCTCATCTCTGTAACACATCATTTCAAGTGCCCTCAGCACCCATTAAAGTGCTTTGTACAGAAAAGTCCTTCCTGTACAATTCTTTCTTTGAGCATCTCTATTTTCTCTGTGCTTCCTAACATAAATGCTGAAGGCAGAACCTGAGACAAGGACAATCATGTGTGTGTGTGTGTGTGTGTGTGTGTGTGTGTGTGCATGTGTGTAAGAAAAAATATAGGCATACTTTTGTGTTCAGGCACCTGTGTGTGTATCTGTTTCTCATGCTGATATCCAGGTGACATCTTGTTTAAATGTTTCTCAGGGGTAGCTCTAAAGGAGAAAAAGGTTATAAAAGATAAGGTAGAAAGGTGGGTCCAGTCTCACATAGTTAGTCTTGGTGATCTCCAGGGAGATTACTGATGGCCTGACCTGGTTTTAGCATCGAAAGTCCAACATATCCTAGGAAGGAAACTCCCAGATCATGGGCAACCTAGATGGTTGATCATCCATCCCTAAGCCCAATTTCAGCACCCAAGGCCACCTCCTTGTCCCCTTTCTCCTGACTCCTTAAGCCACTGTTCATTCACCTGCATAGGCATGTGGTAAACATACCAATTTATAATAACCTAGGCCACACCAAATTTTGATAATTCTTTAAACTTTTCAACACTAAATTAAGCCTTGCTTTGCAAAGTGGGTATTTTAGCTCTCAATAGAAATTATTTCGGCAGATTACAAATATTTTTGATATTTAAGATGATTCAGCAAAACATAAGGCATGTGAGAAATACACTGAGATCATGTGACCAGAATTCGTCACTGAATAGCAACCTATTTTCTCAATCCACTCAACTCACTTATAAAACACAGTTGAGGTTGAAAATCTTCTAGAATAATATCAATATGTCATATTTGGCTTTGAGATCCCCTTTTACTCACAAAATATTCAAAATCCTTCAAAATTCTTGAGTCTGTCTTATTTTGATGGTTTCAGAAACCATATTCTGAATTGTGGTATTTCCAGGTCAAATTTTTATGCATACAAGTTAATCTTAAAACTTTCAGGAAAAAACTTAGCTGCATGTAGAACTTCAAGCCTCCATGATTCTTCTCTGGGTGTCCTTGCCCTCTGGTGTTTAGAACAGAATCTTCAGGGTGGGAATATATTCTCCTACATTTCCATTAGTTCCCACAGGGAATGACAAAGCCCTTTCAACACTTCTTAAGGCCCTTCTTTTAGCCCTCTACCATGCCTAATGCTGCAGAGCCAACATCTAAAATGATCATGCACTGATGTCATACCTGAGGACCTATAAAATGTACTGAATTTCATAAAACATTCAGTTAATATTCTGGGAGTTTCTACATAGTTTGAAGCATGCAAATTTTTCTAAGTAGACTCAAGTGACTGAATTTTTTTGCTGGATTAACTGGAGGTTCAAATGCCTTCTAAATTCACCATTGTGAGATTCAGAATATGTGACTAATATTATCCATTAAGTTGGTAGAATCCACTAAGTTGGTAGAATTTTTTAACAGGAAGAAAACTTTAAATTGTCCCTTCACATTGGCTGTGCCATCAGTTGAACATGCTACATAACTTTTCATAGAAATATGATTTGATATGAGAACATCTGTAAGCGTCTGGAACATATTTTTCCCAAGACTTTACTTCAAGCTCTCTATAAATATCAGATGTTCTCCACAGAATCTGTGACATGTCTTAGGATTCTTGAATAAACATCAGTTATGCCTCTGTCTTGAATAGTGTCAATGTGAACTGAAAATATGCCAGCCTTCTTAACATCACCACCAGATTTCTTAATTAATCTGCTGATACTGTGAATAAACTTGTATTAAAAATCAAAGATATATAAGCTGATCTTCCACTTATTTTAAAACTCACTCTAGTTTCCAAAGATTCAAGATGTGTTTGAGCAAGCAAGAATCTGAGAAATACATGCTACAGTTTTATCACACCACTTGTTTCCTAAAGTGTTTTTTGTCCAAGGATAACTGACAGGATTCTTTACTGATCACCTTAAGTCTATTAATCATGCAAAATAAAAATACTTCAGCACAACTTGTTCTATATCTTCATGTACTTTTGATTATAAAATGGGAGCCTGGTGGTGTGATTAATAGTACTTATTAAATGGGAAGGCTTCATCTCTTATACCAGTCTCTCTGACATAGATGTTTTGTGAATTACATCTGAAGAACACATTCAAAGAAAAAAAACCCTACTTAAGTTTAATTATCTCAGATATGCACAAAAACATATGTGTAAAGATATTCTCAAAGTCATTTAGTAATTCTAAAAATTTAGAAAGACTTGCACCACACAAGTCTATCTTTGTTGTAAGAGATAGTCCACTATTATTGTTAAGTGAGGAAAAAAGAAATTTAAAGACAGTATAATAGTTTAATAGATTTTTTGTTTATACAATTTTTTATTATATATGTCTATATTGCATGGATATAAGTCTGAATACACCAAATAGTAAAAGTAGACGGTAGAATTATGGGTAAATTTTATTTATATCACCACCACTAAGCTGTGACTTATGAGTGCCCAGATAGGAAGGAGTGGAGCCTGAGATATAACCAAAGGACAGAGGGTACTCTTGGCTTACCTGACTCCCAGAGGCAAAAGGCTCTGGAGTAGGACCTGATAATTTGCATTTCTAACTAGCTTCCAGGTAATGCTGAGGCTGCAGGTCTAAGAACCACACTTTGAGGAGTACTGCCCTAGGGTTTTCCCTGACCTCAGAACTCATTAACCACTACCCTCCACCTATGCTGTCTTCTACTGGTAATTATAAAAAGTGTATATGTATCTTCTGATTCTTCCACTACAGTACAGGCTCCTAGAGTAAGAGAGGCCCATGGCTTCTGGCCCCAAGCCTACAGACTTCCAAACAGCAAGTATTCAATGCATGTTTGTTGAAAAAAATTAATGGAGAGACTTTCAGGAATAGTGGGAGGGTATTAAGAAAGATTTGCTGCATTCACCGATTCTCATGTGGTTATTATATCATAAACTGCTCTACCCAGGTGTGGGCCAGAATCTCTGACAGCAGGCCTAGGAATCTGCACATTTACTAGCTCTCCAGGTATTTCTGATCACTAAAATCTAAAACCCTGCCAGGGAATCAGTGGAAAGGGAGGATTTGTAATTTGGTCAGAGAAGACTTTGCATTTAGACAATGAAAGAATCTAAAAAAAAGGTAAGAATATTCTCAAGGAACTTTATCACACTGTAACCCACTAACGATTAACACTTGAGTATGAATCAGTGTCTCCAATTTGTACAGAGAAGAGAAAATGGACACAAGGCAGGTACAGTTTGACTTTTTTTAAAAAAAAAAAAAACTTTTTAAAAGTCCAGAACTGAAAATCAACTTGAGGGCTAGATACCATTTACCAAGAAATTTGGGGAAGAAGGATGCCACGTTCTACCCAAAGGTCTTCTTGCTTTCAAGCAGTACAATGCCAAAATAAAGAGATTTTTAACAGAAAGAAAGAAGAAAAAAGCTGACTGTTCCTACTACCAAAAAGACTTGTAAGCAAGCTCTAAGTTAGAGGCCAAGAGGGAGCTGGACTCGGAACATGTGGTGGATTCATCCTTTCCCATGTGCTTCTGTTACCAGCTGTTACCATCTTCCAAGAGCTATCTTCCTAGAGTGACAGGATCTTATAAAAGGCATTTTGAGAGGCCACAACACTTCCTCCTCTTACCCCAACATGAGGCCCTCGATTAAGCCAGAACTAATTTTTATGACAAGTTACAAACCACAAACAAAAATAGTGAAAAAACACTGTCAGCACTCACACTGAGAGAATACTTCAGGGAGCGTCTATGACAAAGCCCCCATCATTCACCCACCTCTCCTGATGGTACCAAGTTCTAGGCATATCAGCATCCCAGTCCCTACAGAACAAGGCAGAAAGCAGAATTGCCCCTGTGGCACTGGTTTGAGCTTCTAGCAGATGGTTCTGCCTATTCGATCAACCTCTTAATAGTGTTTTCTTTAAATGAGGATGAGGCAGAATGAAGAACATTACATTCAGAGTCAAAAGTCCTGGTTTCTATATACCAGTTAATCGAAAATGGGATGGCCTAAAAAAAGTAGTTAATTTCTGAGTTCCAGAGTGTACATGTGCATGTGTGCCTGTATGTATACATGAAACAGTAAACTAGTAGCTTCAAAATAGAGATTTGAACTCATCTAGCATGGGAGTGACACCTATTCCTCTAGTCATCTATTTATAGGCATTGGTAAGTGTTTCTTTGCTAGAAAAGGAAGAGTTCAAGAACACAGGCCTTATAGAAGGAATGAGGAAAGTGGAGGGTCATGTTTCCACATCAGTCTCTCCATTCTCACTGGAAGGATTAACGCTGCCGGCCTAGATATGGTGGGTAGTGATATGCCAGCAAAATGAGGCCCCACTGGCAGAATATGTGAGACCTGACTCCTAAGTCACAGTGAGACACACTTGGGGATCCCAGAAACAACAGGAGCTTGAACCCTGAAGAGAGTTCTGAAAACCTCAGCTATGCCACTGGAAGACTAAGCGCTTTCATAGTTGAGTCATTCCACTTAATGAGATGTCCCTCCTACTCACCTGTGGGTGAGGCCTGGGGACATGCAGAGGGAATAAGAATTCTCCTGCCAAGGTGACAGGGTCAATATGAAGCTCGAGGTAGTTACTGCATGGGAATGCAACTTGTAACTACAAGAGGTCTAGAAGTATAACTAAGCTCCTTGTTCCTTTGCTTTCTCAGCATGAGGCCAACAGCCAAAAGATCAGAGAGCTCAAATTCCAGTGGCAGACTGAGCCCTTGGAGAGCCCAGTGTGGCCTCACCTGAAGTCATTTTTAGAAAGATGGCTGAAGGTTCTCTTACTTTCCAAAGTCTTCTAATTGTTTCTAAGGAGCTGACATAATCCTCTGCAAAATGTGAATTCAGCCAATCTATCTTTGATATCATACATCTCTTCCTAGTTTTAGTCCCCTCTATCTACATACAAAATAGTACCATTTGAATACTCTATAGACACCTCAAATCGGCATGTTCAAAATTAGACTCATCTCCCTTTGTGCATAAATTTTAATTACCATTAAATATAGACATCTGCACTTCTCCCAGGCTCTAAGTTCCCTGAGGACACTGAGCAGATCTTATATGTCTTTGTTACTCCAATGGAAAAATAGTACATTTTCAAAGTTGGTTGCACTGATAAAATGTTCAGTATTAGCTAGGATCATGCTAGCTGCTATAACAAATGCCAAAAGCTCAGGAACTTAACACATTATCATTTTATTTTGTGAACACTAAAGACCCCAATATGGATATTCCTGACTAGTGGGTGAACTTTCACAGGCTCATATGGGACCCAGGATAATTCCGCCTCATAGCTCTGTCCCCCGCTAGGGTCTTGAAGTCTTCTGCATTCAACCCACAATGGGGTGTGTTTGTGTGTATGTATGAAAAAGAGACAGAAAGACAGACAGACAGAGGAGAGGAGATATGAAGAACACCTGGAAAAACCTCATTTTTGCTCATTTCCTTGGTGGAACCCCTTTTCGCTCTCGAAAGTGTCTGATTTTTTGAAGATAAATTATGTTGTTACTATACTCATAAACCATCTTATAACTTATGCGCCCACCATAAAGTTTCTCAAGGCTTACATTTCACCATAGGCAACTGAGAACCTACCTCAGGGTAAACACTCTGACACAAAGAAAAAAAGATGAAGTGTGGTACATTCACATTTACCTGACAACCATCAAATTTACTGTGCAGGCAGTTAGATACATTCTTTGAACCTTAAAATTCACTTTAGAGAAACCATGGCCTTTTAGAACGTATTTGCTCTGTTTTTGTGTCAAAGCAGTACTCTAAATGTGAAGGACCCAAATCTTATACTGAAAAGCACAAGTTTTATATCCCAGCCACCTCTGAATCTCTGCTTTCCAGGAAAGGACTGACATATTCAGATGGGCAAGTTTTACTTTCCAAAAACAAAATCAAATGGAAAACACCTACAATCCAATCAAAACCTCTTAGTTACACTGAAAATATGACTAATTAGGAAGTCAAGAAACTTCTTCCCAATGGTGAACTGCCACCCAACTTTAAAAATAAAAAGGCTTCATTCTGAAATTATAAATTATATGAACAGGGACCAGCCTGACATTTACTTTTACTAACAGTCCTTCGTAATGCGATAAACAAAGATGCATGGAGAATGTTTAAAAGACTTAAGGGCAAAGAGTTTTCAAGAACACAAGAGAATTTCATAAGATAAAGATATACTTAACAAGTACTAGAAAACTAGATGAAGGAGATAACCTAAAACCCTTTATTAGCTTAAGCTTTTATAAATTTAGTTTGAGTTAACTTGAAATTATACAGGAATCTCTTTGAAAAATAGTCTGTAATTCAACTTTACCCATTCAGACTGATTTCTCATGTCAATTAGTCCAGATGATAGATGTGTTGCCAAATGTAGAGGGTTTCCCCATCTAACACCCTCTCCATTTGAGCCTTGTGAAGATATTGCTAAGAGAAATATCTGATCAAATGCTTAAGCATTAAACATGTGCAAGGAAAGCCATTAAATGAATGAACCTTCTGTGAATTAAATTGATTTTCTAGAAAATGAAAACAAAATTGAATCCAAGAATAAACTATCTTAAAATCACATTAGATGAGTAAAACATAAAATATTTTTTCACTAAGACCGTAAAAATTAAATTAGCTAAAAGAGGAAATAAATGCTTTTGTGTGTCAAGCAGTTCCATTTATGAGAACAATAGGTACCTATGAAGGAACTAAAACTCTAAAAAGAACTGTAATTGTTTCTCAGGATGATGCTTTGTGTAGTGAAAGGGAAGTCAGCTTTTTCTCTAAGTAACTTACCAGGAAGAGGGAAATCGTACACAATGGCAGTTCACAATTAGGGAGAAAGGACGGAAAAGTAACTAGAAGTTCAGGTAAATTCACGTGACCCCAAAAGAGGCTGCTAAGTGGAAGCTGACCCCCTACTCAGGAAAGGGTGAGCAGACCAGTTGCTCCTCCCCTTTCATCCCTCCCTAGGTATCACCAATCCTTCCTTGGATTTCCATTGTTTATATATATTTCTGCTTCTTGTATGGGCTGAGCCAATATGAGTCTGGACTCAGCAGCCTTTGTCAGCAGATTGAGTCATATTATGCCACAATGTCTACAGAAAAATTTTATTGTACTAGATCCTTGTACAGGTAAGTACACTAGCTGCTCTTCAAGTACCAAAAGTCTGACACAATTTTCAAAGTTCCTTTTACAAGTGGTGAGTCAGGGACCTAGGCTCTTTTTGTTCTAAGATTCTACTATCTTCCAGCCAATTGGATGGGAGGCAGAGAGCAGGCTTATGGAAGATCATTCAGTAAGTTTACGGCCTGTCTAGAAGTGGCACACATCATTTCTACCCACATTCCATTAGCCAGAACTCAGTTACATGATTCCTCTAGATGTATAAGAAGCCGGGAAATGTTGCTTTGCCTTGTACTCAGGAAGGAGAACTGAATGCTGCTGAATTCCAGCAATTATTACACATCTATTCAGAAAACACTTGTTAATCTATTTTGCATGTCAGATATTCTTCCAAGGACTTAGGTAAATGATGAACAGTACATTGCACTTGATAAATCACATACTGGCAAAAGAGAAGAATGGGTAAATTAATAATCACAATATAACCTGATAAAGGCTATCATTACAGAGAGCCAAAAGAACTCAGAAAGGAAGCAAGTTCAGAAAAATTTCAGGTACATTTGAATTGAGTCCGACAGAGAGTGACAATAGCTGACGCTCTTTAATCATGTTCTACTCACCCAGCACTGTTCTAAGTGCTTTCTATGTATTAACTCACATCGTCACAACTCTAAGAGGTAGGTATTATTATACCCACAGATAAGAAAACTGAAGCACAGAGAGGTTAAGTCACTTGTTTAGGATCTCAATGTTTGCTAAAGATTGAAGCAAAATTCAGATCCAGGCAGTCTATCTCCTGAAACAACTCTCAATTACCACACTACATGAGAAGAGGTAGGAGTCCACCAGGAAGGAAGGACAGAGGCCCTCTCTGCATTCTGTAAAGTATAAACATAGGGCATTTGAAAGTCTGGAGAAACATATGCTGACATGGTCTCACTACACCCTTACTACCTGTGTCATGCAGCCATAGGTTGCAGAGATGGAGTGAGGGCTCAGAACTGGAAGGATGACAGGACACAACAGAGACAGGCCAGAATGCAGAAAGGAATCTAGATCTGAATGGTAAAGTCCCTCTAAGTCAGGGCCAGTAGCAAGAAAGGTATCAAAAGAGAGTAATTCATTTAATAAAAATTTATTAAGATCTTATTAGATTCAACACATATCGATCCAAGTTGGAGTTGACCCACAGCCATAAGCAGGGGTTAAGGGACTATGCCATCTCCCAGGACTGTGCAGTAGCCCATACTTGATTCCCTAGAAAGTCTGCATCCCTGCTGAATATCCCTAATATCAGATGCAGACCATTGCCTGGATTCCACTCTGACCATGTACATTAGCCTTCTACATGTAGCAGAGGTATGCAGTGCTCACCCACATCCAACTTTTCTCTCCTTCCCAGACACATAGGAAGTCCACACTCCCCAGACCCCTTGCAGTTAAGGAGGCCTTGAGTTTATTCATAGCCAGCAAAATGTGTGCATATCTTGTTGTATTGCACTTTGTTTTATTCTGCTTCACAGATGCTGTGTTTTTTACAAATGGAAGGCAAGACCCTCCACCAGCAAAAAAAAAAAATTATGACTCACTTGATTGCAATACTCAGTTTGCAGTGGTCTAGAACTGAACTCACAATATCTTTGATTCATGCCTATAGAAAACAGTCCTTAAAACAAACATCCCCTACTCAATGAGGGAATCCTACTTCAGTTTTTTTTTTTTAATCTTTGTTTGTCAGGGTACAGGAAATGTTTGTTTGTTCTTCTACCTAGAAATTATAGATTTCTCAACTTTCTTTCTTTTAAGAGGAAGTTGGTCCAAACCCACAACTGGGAGCCCCACGTGAAGATTCGACATTGCTATTTAAAGCAATTAGAATGAAGTCAAGAAGCAATTTTTTATTTTACCTAACTATTCTCTCAGCCCTATGGCAATGGTAATATGTTGGCTCACCTACTCTCATACCTACAAAACCATATTAGGAAAATCCATGAGGCTCAACACTCTGGGATATTCCCTAAAGAACCTCTAAACGGGGTGGGGGGGGCGGACTATAAGAACACAAGCTACAGAAGTTCCTCCACCTACCACCCAGGTGAGCCTGAACGCATGACTTAACCTCTATAAGCAAAAGTGTTCTCATCTGCACAATAGAGAGGTAACAATATCTACCTCATAAGGTTGTTCTTTTTTTTTTTTTTTTTTTGAGAACATATGTCTAATGCACTTAGCACAATGCCCTATGTTTATTATGGGCTCCATTATCACAGCCAGGCAAAAATAAAGACCCCCATGCTCAAGGAGGGGGTCCTTCATAAATGCTGCCATATCAAGCTATTTAGAAAGTAACTGTGCCACTCTTGATGGTTTATATCTGCTACATGAAGAATTTTGTCATAATATTTAACAAGCTATTTGTATGTTCCCAGGACCAGCTCATTTCATTGTTTTTTGTAGAGCCCCTAAAACTTTGTCATAGAAGTCCTGAATCTTGCTCCTATGATGAAGCACTTTCTTGTAGGTCTGGTGACTAGGTGACTTTTGATCTTTATTAGTCTAAGTCAAGGAGTCCAAGTTTCTTTGCTTCCATATTTCACTTGGAATGCCATTCAAAAAATCAGTGTTTTCATGGCTTGCTGACTTTTAGGCTAAATTCAACTAGAGGATGACTAGAAATCTCTATTTTGCCCCCTGAAAAGCTAGTATTCTTCAAAATTCCAGAAAGATACCAGATCACCCCCAGAGTCAAGGGGAGCCTCTTCTATCCTGGGATGTGGGAAGGTCCTAAGACTGCCAAGGCAGAACCATCTCACTTGCCCCAGCTGGAACTGGCTAGTTTTGAGGAAAGAACAGCAGGAGAGACAGGCAGGATCCTGTGCCTCATCCTCGGTGGCTATTAGTGTCAGATCTCCAGGGCCGGGGTGCCCTCTTTTAGTGCATCTCACAACCTCTGGAATCCATTCCAGGTAAACAACCATAGAGTTGTCAGTTAGATGGTTCTTACCTCCTCATGACTTTAAGGATAGACTAAAGCTACCAGTGGACTCTGTCTGTTCTCCCATCTGACAACTCCTCCTCCTGCTCTCCTCCCAAACTGGGTTTATTTTCAGCAAGGAATTGATTATTGCAATGGACTAAGCAAATACTGGGATTGAATAACATAGTTATCCCTCCGTATCTACAGGGAATTGGTTCCAGGACCCCTGTGAATACCAAAAATCTTCAGGTGCTCAAGTCCCTTATAGAAAATGGTGTAGGACAATGCATAGTGCCTGGAAAATAGTATTACCTGAAAGATAGTCCACAGCCAGCCAACAAACCAAGGTAAGAGGTTCACACTGCAACTCCTGCCTCCCTGTGACCTTGGCAATTTGGAGGAGAACCTCCTAAACAGCTCACTTCTCTCTTTTCTACACCTCTGTGCATATACTCTACTCCCAGCTCTCTATATATCCTTCCCTCTCTCTCTTTCTAAATAAATCCTAAAAGTATGACATTATAGAAAGAGAAAAAAATGGAAATACAATGCTAATCACACACTCATAGGTACTTCATAACGATTTTATAAAATAATACTTTATATGTGATTCCTTGGAGGTGAGATGCATCCATAGTAAAGAATGTAATTCGAAGCAAACATGTAAGATTGTAAAGTTCATACTGTTTCTTATGAAAGCAGGATTGAAAGGCCCTGAGTCATATGTTTCTGTCTAATTTTTGTCAGAAGGTCTTACGGACCTGAAGCAGTCATAAAGTAGAATGTATTAGTCTAGTGATAGTGCATGTGCACGTCTCTCTCTCTCTCTCTCTCTCTCTCTCTCTCTCTCTCTCTCTCTCTCTCTCTCTCTCTCCCCCCTCCCTCCCTCTGTGTGTGTGTGTGTGTGTGTGTGTGTGTGTGTGTGTGTCTCTCTCTCTCTCTCTCATGTGTTTCTTTTGTCAGCGAAATGAAGATACCAGTGCCTCCAATTTAGGAGACCATTATGGCCAATGAACCCATCATAAGTGGAGAATCTTTCCCACCAACTTTGCACTATCAAATCACAGAACAAAGGAAGGAGGCACCATCCTTTACTTGAATTCACTGGAACAAGGATTCTGCCCACTCCTTACCCATTGTCTGATTTTTCACCAAAGCAACACTTGCAAGTTGAAAGATTTATATTCTGTGAATTATTTCACTTGTTATCAGCTGGGGGATCCAAGCTCCCTGGCTGTGCTGGTCAGTTCCAGGAAGGCTCCCTGAGCTTTCCTCATAGGCAAAGCCACACTGCTCCCAAGTGGCTTCTGTGGAGAAGCAGGAAGCCAGAAATGTCTGTAGCTGGAATGCTCTTCAGTTCTACCCTGGCCTGCCTCCCTGCTACAAGCTCATCTCTGTAAACCCAGCCCTAGACCCTTCCTAGCACCCATCATACTGGAAAGCCCAGTTGCCTAAGACTCCAGGGAGGCCCTCTGTCATGGCAAAGGGGCAGTCATTCTATATTTTTAATACATCTAAAAAGATGAGGGCTGGTCCAACAAAAGAAAGTCAAGAATTCAACTTGGGCATCATTGTAGTGGGCATCTGTTAAGATACAAGTGTAAGGAGGCCCTCCCTAACCTACCCCCCCACCCCCGCCAAAAAAAAAAAAAAAAAGGCAAGAGAAGACAAAGTAATTGTAGGTAAAAAAAAAAAACAAAAAACAAAAACAAAAACAAAAACAATTATTAGTATCTATCACAAAGGACTGTTTGCACCCCAGGGGCAGCTCTTTACTCCTTATGAATCTACTTACAGCGGTTTATGAAAGCAAAGCAGTCTTAATAAGCAAAATCTCCTTCAAGCTCATCTTTTTCTCAACAATAAAAAATACAATCTATCTTTATAATTTGTGTTCCTGTAACTTTGATTGTTACTGCACCCTAAAGGAGATGGACTGTTGTTTCTAGTACTATGATCAGTTATCCTCAAAGTTTAGAGCAACATCACCTCATTAACTTTCAATTGACAGGAGAAGCTTGGTATAATAGGAACTATAAGACACTTTCCCTGCAAAAAATAAAAATAAAAAATCCTCAGAGATACCACCTAGCCCTTTCAATTCGTGAATCACTGGGGGAACTCAATACTCCCAAACCCCGGGCTGGTACTCTAGACCAATCAAATCAGAACCTCTTTAGGTGGGCCCACACATCAGCGTTTTTCCAAGTTCCACCAGAGAGTCCAACCTGCAGGCAAGTTTGAGAACCACTCTCCTAGAGAAGGATTCTTAATTCTAAGTGCACACAAAAATAAACTGGGAATCTCTGTAAATAAAGGATAACAAAGTGATTCATTTAAAAATACCTATGTTCCATAGCAACTGAAGTTTTCTAAATGTTTTTTTCTTTTTATAATTTGTACAGAAGAGTTAATTTTGGTTGGGACATTTATTTAATCAGAACAATGCTATATCATAGGTTAGTTAGAAATTACTCCATGTAAGGAAGTGATAAGCACTATAATTGAGTTTTTGATGGAAACTCAAAGCCCTTACTATGCTAAGGGCTTTATGTGTATCTTTTGATTTTATCTTTACCATCATAATAGGAAGCGTTATCAAAATTAAATAAAGTTGAAATGTACACTTTAGTTTTTGAAATTTAATAACATCTCATTAAATATTTTTATTTAAAGAAAATAATAAACCGGGGAAACTCCAAACAATGTCCGTCCCTGGACTCCACCCCAAACCAAATGAACTGCAGTCTCTGGAGATGGCGCCCTATTGTTTTGTTAAGTTCCCAAGTGATCCTAAATTTATAGTATTTGATTAAATGGTTTCATTTTTATTACAAAAACGCATTAACAGGAAAATGAAAAAGACAATAAAGAAGTAAAATACATATGTATAATATATACACATTTTTTTAAGACATGCATAATCGCAATCCTATCTTTCAAAAATAAACCACAGTTAATTACTTTAGCAGGCTCGAAGACAGAGGGTATTGAGAGAATGTGCAAATGAAGGAAGGTGAACTCACCACTCTTGAATTCAAAGTCTCCATCACCTTCCTAAATTCTCTACAAGCAGTTCTGAAGCTGAGGCTGCGCCCTGCAGTGCGCACACATACGCACGTAGGCACGCACACGCACGTACACGCATCGTGCACTAAAGAAGGTCTCAGGGAACTCTTGCACCTTTTTCATCATCTTTTTCATAATTTCCTTCTGTGGGTGCCTAAATTAGAAACATTTTGCTCACCAAACTAGATTTAAGAAGTAACAATTATCTCTATTAATTATTCTAAAAATTATTCATAGATTTATATAACTCAGAGCTGCCCATCAGAACAAAACAATTTAGGCCCAGCACCAAGTTGTTACAATGCCATCTTAGAGGGGAAAAAAAAAGTGGTGTTTGTTGAAACTAAACAATTTATTGTCAGTAGGATTTTTTTTTATTTTTTGAGAAATTTGACATCTTGGGCAGGATATTTCTCTGTTATGGAGGCTTTCCTGTGCGTGGCAGGATGCTTAGCAGCATCCCTGGCTTCTACTCACTAGATACCAGTAGCACAAACTCCCCACTCTGGCCTAGTTGGGACAATCAAAAATGTCTTCAGAAATTGCCAAATGTCCCCTGAGGGGCAGAATCAACCCTGAATTGTTTTGTTCTGATTTAGAGTAATTTTGAAGGTCTCTTTATTTTTAAAAATTCATAAAGTACATGGGAAAAGCTAGAAAAATAAATTTGACATATCAGGGAATGTGCACATAAAAAGCCAAAGATGAGAATGTGTGAAATTATTCTGTAAACAGAACCTCTCAATCTTGGCTGAATATTAGAATTACTTGAGTTTTTCAAATTCCCAGTCTCAGGGTAAAACACCTGACTAATTAAATAAAAACTCTGGGGTTTGAACAGAGTTTGTGATTCTAGTGGGCACTGACTTGATCACTGGAAGAAAGCTTAGTGTGAGATAGAAATAACAAGAAGTCTCTTCATCATTTCTCATGATTGTGATATAACTTGATGTTGATTAGCATGAAAATCCAAAATCCATTCTATGCTGGTATTTTGCAAAGCACTAGAAAACAGGCCATCTTATATGAGGCCAATCTCAAGCTTTCACTTTAAATGAAACCTACCCCCATTTCCAAAAGTATATGGGCATATTGAGGCCTAAACACAGTCGAAAAGCCCTGTGTCTCTGGAGGAGGTGCCACGTTCATCCCTCTGTTCCCTGAAGTTATTGATCTGAGACTACACCAGTCATTCTCTCCAATCTATGACTGTTAATTGACTTAACACTGTTCAACAGAGAATATCTGTTCCAATTTATCAAGCAAATGACAATTGCATCAAAATTAAATGTGTGCACTCCCTGGAAGAGGAAGATCACCATGCACTCATCTCTGAGTGAAATCAGTCTATGTGGCTGGAGTTGGAAAAGGCCTAGACACCCAACCAATGAAACAAAGCCACCACCAATGTGACTTAACATGAGTATGACATAAGCAGTTCAAAGAGACCACTGTAAAGTGATTAAATACTCGTTGACCATTTCCTGGAGATTCTGTGCTGATTAACTTGATACTCTTTACAAAGTGCTCACAATTACCTAAAAGAAAGTTGTGACATAAAAAAATTCAATCATATTTAATTTTTGTTTGCTGTTACAAACAAATATCAGTGGCAGCTAAAAGTTATTGAACACTTACTCTATGCCAGGCCCTGAGCTAAGGATTTTATATAAACTTAATTTATTTCTCACAACCACCTAATTGTATTGGTATTATTATTATTATTATTATTATTATTATTATTATTATTATCCCTGTCTTACAGTTGAGGAAACTGATGCTTAGTGAGTGACTTGTTAAGTGACTTGCCCAAAGGCCTGCGGCTGGCAGCCACAGGAACAGGAATTAAAACCCAGGCAGTCCGACTATGGAAACTAAATTCTTAGGCACTATACAATATGGTCTCAGGAGTCTTTTATTCATTTGTCAGATTATGAAACTAATAACTTTGCATAGCAATCTTTTAATCACAAATTTCAAAACACTTTAAAGCATTTAGTATATAGGCTTATGATCCTAGTTATGATCCAAATGGAGAAATGCTATGCCAGTGTTCTCCAACATGGCTTCAGACCATCTAAATAAGAATCACCTAGGACAGAGGTCCCCACCCCCACGCTGTGGACCAGACTGGGGTGCACAGCAGGAGGTGAGCAGTGGGCTAGCCAGCAAAGTTTCATCTGTTTTGCAGCCACTCCCCATCGTTAGTATCACCACCTCAGCTCCACCTCAGATAATCAGGCATTAGATTATTTGAGGAGCACCAGTCCCTGGTGCCAAAAAGGTTGGGGACTACTGAGCTAGAAGATCTTGTTTAAATGCAAGGCACTGGGCCCCATCTCGTACTCACCATATCAGTATTCCATATCTGTATTGAAGGTGTGCAGAAGTCAGGGTGGAAATCTGCATTGTGAACAAGCTCCCTAGGTGATGTTTTTGTCCATCTAAGCCTGAGAACCATTCCTCTAGAACTGGCATAATTTTGAACCCACAATTTATAGCTTCATACTTATAAAACTTGAAGGAAATTTTTCTCTTCAGAATTAAAACACAAAGAAACTACAAAGATTAATTTTAAGAGCCAAAAGATTCCCAGTAAGGCAGCCCACTTAAAGATCCCTGAATGTATTTTAACATATTCAATTTACGACATAAACCCACTTACCCAAATACATCGTACTTTGTTCTGAGAATCTGCCTTCCTTTGGAGACCAGAGATCTGCTTTATTAATACTACTTAAACTGTTACTAAAAGCCTCTCTCTCTCTCTCTCTCTCTCTCTCTCTCTCTCTCTCTCTCTCTCTCTCTCACACACACACACACACACACACAAACACACACACACACACACACACACCTACATGAATCTGAGTAAACATTATGAAACCAGAAAATGAAATTGCTCTCAAATAACCATTATGGCTTTTCTTATATGCTCACATTACAATAAAATTCAGAGTGAGAACTATCAGCAGAGATGGAAATTACCGACCATGCACTCGTACGCTAAATATGAGCCCTTAAGAGCTGGGATGGCATCTTATTCCTCTCTGTATCTCCAGTTTTGAGCACATAGTAGGCAATTAATCCATTTTTGCATTAAGAAAGAAAAACTTCAAAGGACTCATTGAGCAAATCTATTCCCTCATGAGAAGGAGCCTCACTGGAATGTCTCCCCTGATTCAGATTTAGACAGGACTGCTCTCCAAATATGAGAGAACATGGAAAGCTTTTTCTTAACCAACTAACTTATCTTAGTAATGCTTCAAATCTTGAAGATATGTCTCTTTACAACAAAAGATAATTACCCCAACTTCTTCAGCACATACACACAACTCAAAGTAAGCCTCCAAATGAAAAATGAAAACCAGAATAAAACATGTTTAGGAAGGAAAAAGGAGAGAACACATGCTGTAGTTTAAAAAAAATAATAATAACAGTATACAACACACCAGGGGTTGGGAAAATACCAGATTTTCATTTTACAGCAAAGATTGTGTTGGGTTTTGTTTCATTGTACTATTCATGAGTTTCATATTCTTTCTTACAGTAGAACATATTTATGCTGCTGCTTCATTCCCTCCAGTCCCTGTGCAACATGAATATTCACATAGCCACTATAGGCTGCAAATGTGTATGTACACACATACCCAATCACACACAAAGATTGGCCTCTTGATCCCTAGGAACTCATGTAATTAAATAATTTCCAAACTGCTGCAACACGAATGCTAGGGATGATATTACTCAAACAACATCAGGAGGACCTATGTGTGGGGTCGGTTTCCAGTCACTGAAATAATTCTAACTTAATATATTCAGAAAATCTTACTCAAACTTCTACAGTTACATCAAATCATGAATATTCAGAACTTAAAGAGACCCTAGAATCATCTGCTTCCAAATCCCTCACTTTACAGACAAGAAAATCAAGCTCAAAGTGAAACTGCTAGCTCATAATCAGATGATAAGTTAGTACCTCAGCATCCAATCCAGTTGTGTCTCTATTACACCATATTGGGATCAATATTTTGCACTTAATAGATAGCTAGCTGGCAGTTCGACAAGAAAATTCATCTATAGTCCTCTTGGTAATGACTGCAAGATCTAAATTTAATTTCTATAAATAATTGCCAATTTTTGTTACAGTTCCTGAAGAATGCTGGACTCCAATAATCAATACTATAATCAATGAGTTCTAGCCCTTCTTTTTTGTTAAACTCTTTTTTAAGTGCTAGTGACTAATGAGAATAAAATATGAAAAAAGAAAAGAAGCTTTACGGTTTATAAAATCAACAAACTAAATACTTCCATTGGCTACATGCTTTCACTTTATAACTCCAACGCAGAATATGCTTCTCAAAACTGATGTCGCATGAATCTGACAAAATGCAGATTATTATTCAACCAGTCAGGGGCGGGGAGGTGAAGAGGGTGGACTTGAGATTCTGTATTTTCAAAAGCTCCCAAGTGACTCTGATGCTGCCAGTTACAGGACCAAACTTTAAGTAGCATCCACAGTGACCAAGGTATCAACATCAGGTAAAGCAAACCAGGTGGAAAAGGGTAAAAAAGACCAGTGAGCAGGCTCTGAAAGCAATGCTTATAATGAAAATGGCAGAGCAGAACTGCCCAACAAAAGTTAGTTACCAGCTAATAAAATAATGTCCTCTGGGCCTCAAGTCTACATTATCTAGATGTCTATGTCTCAAAAACCCACTATGTTAACATTCGTTGGCAGTAAATTGTATTTATCCAGGAAATTCATCTTCAAAAAATAAATAGGGAAGCATAAAGGCAGTAGAGGTTCTAGTTCTCTGCATAAATACTGGGAGGAAGGAATAAATGAAACCAGAACACTTTCAGTTATTTATACATAACTTTAATGCTAAGTACAGTGAAATGTTCAGCCAGGAGGGTGCAAAACACTGAGTCCAGCCCTATCCTTAGTTTACTAAACAAGCCAACCCATCATGTCTAACAACTTTGCTTGGAAAAAAAGGTTTTATGCCAGATGGACATTTATTTCAGAAAATCAAATGGGCAACTTAATTTCAACCTTTCTGATTAAGCAGATCCTAGCCATTCTATGAAAATGCTTCCAACCTTTGCCCCAGGGAATTGAATGGCAACATGGAGAGCATGACCGTTTATTTGGCTTAAGGAACACATTAATTTATCTGGTTTATAGAATTTAAACACTGACGAATGACAGTGGGGTGATTTTATTCATCAGCTAATTGCTTTGCCACCTGGAGCTGAAGCTTTATATATGCAGCTTATAAAAGATCTGAAAAGGATCTCAATTATTCTTTAATTTGTTCCTTGAATATAAAGTAGGAAAATCTGGCTTAATCAAACATTGTCTCAATTCTACTGGGATATGTCTAGTTACCTTATAACAAGGTAAGCTTTCATTTAATCATATGATATGATAATTTCCCACTTTCAAGCCAAGTATCCTCTTAGTTACAATCAATTTTCCACTGAAAAAATAAACATTGTCTCTTTACTGAAATCCCAGTAGAGAAAAATAGTCCTTTTTAATGAAACTTGCTACTAATACAGCCACACTAGGAATTTCTGTGTAGGAATCCATTAAACCCCCTAATTTGACATTGCTGGTAAATTGCAGAATAAAGCAAGTCCCATGAACAATTCTCTATGCACATGGCCATTCTTGGCACACATGAAAGAAATGGATAATGAGTGCCCCCACTCCCCAAACACACACATCGTATTACTGGAATCTATTAAATCTCACTTAATAAATGTTTTAATCAAGTTGAATTCTACAATTTATCTAAGGGGGGTGGGAAGGGAGAAGAAACTAGCAGTAGTGTAATTTTTTTTTAACTGCACCAAGTGAATCTGAAATGCCAGCATGTGCTGGCTGGAAGGCTGCTAGAAATCCCAAGGCATAAAAGTGGTAACTGGCAGACAACTGGGACACTTTCTGAGATGTAATCTTGCAACAAGCTGAAAGTTAGAACTGTAATGCCATTGTTTTTAATGACCCAGGTATTGTGGGTGTAAAGCCAAGTGTCTGGCGCCCATCTTACCAAGTTTATCTTCCTCGCTTCTTACGTGCCATATAGCTGCCAAGATGGGCTAAGTCAGGGGAAACTGGGGGTTAGGCATTGCACAGGCTTCTTGGAGCAAGAGAAGGCATCAACTAGCACTCCATCTGAGAAGAAAGAGAACATCTGGGGCCTCAGGCAGATGAATAGTAGAGGTACAAGCAGACAGGTGGCAACAGACACACTATCACTGGGAGCAGAGACTTAGGTTCAAAGGCAGATCCCCTGTTGCCGTAAACCTGGCTGAAATCAAGAGAGAACTCAAATCACTTAGGATATGGGTCCCCAAACCCCGGGGCTACAGACCAGTACCCATCGTAGCCTGTTAAGAACTGGACTGCACAGCAAGAGGTGAGAGGCAGGCTAGCCAGCAAAGCTTCATCTGTATTCGCAGCCACTCCCCAGTGTTAGCATCACCACCTCAGCAACACCTGAGATCGTCAGGGATTAGAGTCTCATAGGAGCACCGGTCCCCTGGTGCCAAAAAGGTTGAGGACTGCTGCTTTAAGAATTGTTCTGTGTGAAAAAAAAAAACCCTCAGGCAAAAGTAACGCCATAAGCACCCAAAAATAGACCAGAATCCAAATATGGGATCTGACCAGAAACAATAATGTAAAATGCCAAGGACTGGCACAGGATGGAAGTTTCAAGAAAAACCTACCCCATTTCATCATCTTCCAAAGCACCTAGAGCTGGGCCTTCCTTAGAAGTAATTTACTTAATAAATAATAAAACTTTGAATGTTAGGACTGGAAGAGATCCCAAGCAATATTTAACCCATTGTTAGCATGGATGACATGAGTCCCCCAAATGTTTGGAGATAGTATAGCTTAAGAGGCAAGAGCTTGGACTCTACAGTCAAAATCCTAACCCTGCATGTCACTAGGTATGTTTCTGTGGGCAGTTTTTTTGCCTCCATGAAAGAGAATAATAATAATAATAATACCTGTTGCATGAGGTCATTATAAAAATTAAATGAGATAATCCATAGACAGCAATTATAATAGTGTCTGGAATTTGTAACTCAATAAATGTTGCCTTCTATATTATTATTGTTATTGTCATTATTACTGTTATCACTGTAACTATTATAAACTGAATTGTGTCCCCCCATATTTGCATGTTGAAGCCCTAACTACGAATATGACTATATTTGGAGATAGAATCCTTAGAGATGATTAAGGTTAAACGAGGAAAACAGTATGGACGTTCCCAAAAATTACAAATAGAGCTACCATATGATCCAGCATTTCCTCTTCTGCGTATGTATCTGAAGGAAATAAAACCACTGCCTTGAAAAGATATCTGCACACTCCATGTCTTTGCAGCATTATTTACTGTAGCCAAGACATAGAAAAAACGTAAGTGTCCATCAATGAATAAATAGATAAAGAAAATGTGGTGTTATATACAATGGACTATTATTCAGCCATTAAAAAGGAGGAAATCCTGCCTTGTGTGACAACATGGATGAACCTAAGGACACTATACTAAGTAAAATAAATAAGAGACAAATGTCATTTGCTCTCACTCACGTTAGAATTCAAACAGCCAAAGTTAAAGAAATACAGAATAGAATGGTGGTCACCAAGGGCTGGGAAATATGGGAAATGGGGAGACATTGGTGAAAGCATACACACTTCCAGCTATAAAATAAATAAGTTCTAGGGATCTAATGTAAAGCATGGTGACCGTATTTAACAATACAGTATCATATACCTGGAAGCTATTAAGAGGATAGATCTTAAAAGTTATCGCCCTCCTCCTCAAACAAATGATAACTATGTGAGGGGATGGAGGTGTTTCACAATAGATACGTATATCACACTGTACACTTTAAACTTACATGTTTGTTATATGTCAATAATATCTCAATAAAACTGGAAAAATATTTTTTAAATATTTATGGATAGAATGATGTGCTCTTTGAATCTACTGCAGGTTAATTCCTTGAGGATGCAATCATATTGTTTATGATCTGATACTTTTCGAAGCAAGGTGATGAAAACATGGGAGTTGGTTTTTCTAGTATCTCTGGTTTTGTAGATTTTTTTAATTTAAAAAAAATTAATAAAAATAGTATACTCAGCTCATAGTGCATATCACGTTTTTTAAAAGGTTAAATGAGGCCATATGGGTCAACCCTAATTCAATATGACTGGTATCCTTATCAGAAGAGGGAAAGACACCAAAGAGCTTATACACAGAGAAAAAACCATGTAAGGACCCAGCAAGAAGGTGGCCATCCACAAGCCAAGGAGAGAGGTCTCAGGAGAAACCAACACTTCAAGTGCCTTGATCTTAGACTTCCATCTTCCAGAATTGTGAGAAAATAAATTT
Source organism: Macroglossus sobrinus (assembly GCA_004027375.1). Lineage (NCBI taxonomy): Eukaryota > Metazoa > Chordata > Mammalia > Chiroptera > Pteropodidae > Macroglossus > Macroglossus sobrinus. Next base: position 251,801 of record PVKZ01002047.1, read on the forward strand.
CTATTATTTAAGATACCCAGTCTGTGGTATATGACAGCCCTAGTGAACTAAGAGTCACTGTCATTATTATCTGCCCCAAGTCATACTGCCAACTAAAGGCAGTGGCACAAGGAGGACCAACCTCAATGCTCTTTCCACTAACTCCTACTCCCATGTTATTTCCTCAAATTCTCTATTTGGTCCCTTAGACCAAAACATCAATTCCTTATCTGGTAAGAAGAGGCTAATATATTATTCAAGAAAATATAAAGAGTATAAAAACATGAAAATCTGGGAGAAAATTAAATGTCTGTGTCTCAAAGCAAGATGCTAGGCTGGGCCTCCAGGTCACAAGCTAGATCCCATACACAGGTGACATCTCCTCACCAGAGCAGTAGTGTTCCAAGGAGCTTAATTGACCTTGATTCATATCAAGACTTCAACTCATCTCAGTGGCTGCCAGTCATCTTGCCTTCCTGCCACACCCAAAGCACCATACAGGTTAGAAGATGCCCTTTGCAGACTGGGCATATTTGTTCCACTAGCAGTTCTGCCTCCTTTATAAAATGGACTCAGTCACCAAAATTTCCAGTACCATGGCTTGAACAGTGGGATGTACAACTCCTTAAGAATCCACCAAAGATCAATAAATGGTACTGAATAACTAGATACCCACATCCAAAATAATGAAGTTGGACGCTTTCTTCACACCTGCCACAAAAATTGACTCTAAATGAATCAAAGATTAAAATGTAAGTGCTAAACTATAAAAGTCTCAAAAGAGAACATAGGGATAAATCTTTACAACCATAGATTTGCCAATGGATTCTTAGATGTAACTTCAAAAGCATGAGCAACTAAAGAAAAAATAAACAAATTGGCTTCATAAAAATTAAAAGCATTTGTATGTCAACTGATACTAATCAAAAAGTGAAGACAATTAACAAAATGAGAGAAAATATTTGTAAATTATGTATCAGATAGAGGATTAAAATCTAGAATATATAAAGAACACTTACAACTCAATAATAAAAAGACACATAACCCAATTTAAAAATTGGCAAAGACTCTGAATAGACGTTTCACTAAAAAAGCTATAAAAATGGCCAATAAGCACATAAAAAGATGTTTGACATCATTAATTATGAACAAAATGCTAATTAATATCACAAGGAGGTACTGCTTTATACCTACTAGGATGGTTATAATAAAAAATATGAAAAATAGAAAGTATTGGCAAGGATACTGCTCGAAGGAATGTAAAATGGTGCGCTTTCTAAAACCTTATGTCAGTTCTTCAAATGGTTAAACATATAGTTGCCATATGACTCAGGAATTCCAGTTCTAAGTAGCTATACAAGAGAAATAAAAATATATGTCTATTCAAAAACTTGTACACAAATGTTTATAGCATTATTATTCATAAAAGCCAAATGGTAGAAACAAACCCTAATATCCATTAACTGATGGATGAATAGAAAATATGCAATATATTCATACAATGGAATATTAAATGGAATTAAATATCAAATGTAATATAAAAAGTAATGAAGTAGTAATACATGCAATGAGATATATAAACCTTGAAAACATTATGTTAAATAAAAGAAGTGATGACAAAAAAAACAGATATTACATGATTCCATCTATGTGGAATGTCCAGAATAGGTCAATTCTATAGGGACAAAAAGTTAATTCATGGTTGCCCAGAGCTGGGGAAATGGGGTTATGGTATGGGGTGGTAAAATGTTCTAAAACTGACTGTGATGGTGGTTGCATAACTCTGGGAATAAAGTGGATTACACACTATAAATGGGTGATGGTATGTGAATTTTATCTCAGTAAACCTGTTCTAAAAAATCCACCAGTCCCTTCAGTATTCAGACCCCTTTTCTCAGTCTTCAACATTCCATATTTTGTACTTATTCCCCCAGGAAGTCTATTTGTGATATACAAGTGTGCCTGTATATGATCTTCCAGGTCAAACTCGGATTTACAATTTTGTGCCTTTGGTCTGTATATCCTCAGTTCTTCCAGTTCTCTTTATCATTCCTCACTAAAGAATATTTTATTTTCCAGAATTCCATTATTTTTTTTCCAAGATAACTTTTGGTGTCTTAATCATAAATAACAAGTCTGTTTCCAATAAAGCCAGGATGAAAAGGTTGAAGAGATTAAACTTCTATCTTCAAATCTTTTGCTCCAAGCAGATGGATGTCCCAGCTGCGGGTAAAATACATGTTGCATGAATATATGATATTGTCTCTTACCCCGTTTTCAGAGACTAGCAGTTCAGATATCCAGTAAGATTTGGAATTTCTAAATCCACTGTCTTAGAATTAAAAAGTAAATTGCTGGAGTGAAAGATATCTCAATAGCCAGTAAGAAAACAGAAAGTTAACCTCCCAGCATATATTTATAATGAACTATTTTCATACTTTCTAGTAGTTAACCATTTCTAAATACTACCCGTTCAAAATTAGCCATCTTTACTAAGCTTCCAAACTCAACTATTGTCTGAGTTTTGGGCCATTGGCATCTGCTCCTTAGCAGTAAATCAAATTGTCATGGTGCCATAAAATATCCAAGAACCTTTCCCTTTCCATATGAATTTTAGCAGCAGTTTATCTATGTCACAGAAAATTAGTTGAGATTTTGGAAGAATTACATTATACCTATAGGTCAATTTAAGAGAGAACTGACATATTTATTGTGTTGAGTCTTCCAATCTACATTATGTCTTTGCAAATATTTAGAGCTTCTTTCAATTCTTTCATCAGCATTTTGTAATTTTCAACATATAGATTCAGCACACTTTGTTACATTTATACCTCAGTAGTTTATTTTTGTAGCAATTGTAAATAGTATTGTATTTTTTATTTTGTTTCATTGTCAGCATAAAGAAATGCAATTGACTTTTGTGTGATGATTTTGTATCCTTTTACTTAATAGAACTCACTTAGTTCTAGAAGCTTTTTGGTAGGTTCTTTGGAATTTTCCAGATAGATAATCATGTTGTCTGCAAATAGAGACAGTATTATCATCCCTTCTTTTCCAATTTGTATGCCTTTTATTTCTTGTTTTTGCCTTATCACAGTGGCTAGAACTTCTATGAGAGGGTCAAGGAACCCCTTCCTGGACTTACTGTTGTTCATCTTAAAGATAGCCATAATTTTTAAAGTAACTCAAAGGAATTAGCTGTTTCTGGGACAATTTCCAGCATCAGCAACAAGATGATGGGAGAGAAATTTCGAGCTGCTATTTCCTGGATATCTTAAAAACATACTCCATGAGTCTCATTTATTTGATCTCATTATCCCTAGTCTGGGCAGAAATGCCTATTAAAGAATCATTAGGCAAGGTGGACACAGAGACTGAAAAAAATAGTGACTTTAGGGAAAAAGATAAAATTTTCTTTAACTGGTGAATAGAATGTCTAGTAACCCATGAACTATGTATCCATGTATCCTAGACTTCTAAGAGGCAGAAGAGTGGCATTCTTCTAAAAATGTGGTAAAATACACATAACATAAATATACCATTTTAATCATTTTTAAGTACAATTCAGCAGCACAAGTACATTCACATTCTTCTGCAACCATCACCACCTTCTATCTCCACTCCACAACTCTTTTCACCTTCCCACACTGAAACTCTGTACTCGTTAAACAATAATTCCGCATTTCCCCCTCCCCAAAGCCACTAGCAGCTACCATTCTCCTTTCTGAAAAGACTGCCATTTTGATGGCCCTTCGTGCTTAGCCTCCCAATATTATGTTATTTGACTAGAGGTAACTCTGAATAATGCTGACAGTGTTCTTAACCACATTGGCAAACTGCTGGTAACTCTTGTCCTTTGATATCAATATTCCAATCTATAGGCCAAGAAATGCATTTGAAGAACCTGCCTCTTTCCTGCAAGTCTGAAGAAGAGTTTGCCCTTAAATGCACAAAGGCATTCTGCCTGTGATCTGGCCTGGAGCAGCACTCTCAATGTAATGCAACCTGCAGTGGCTTGGAGGCAGAGACCCACGGGATGGCTGAGAATGCCACTTCCTTCTTCAGTAATGGGAGACAACAGCCTCACACAACTCACAACCACCCCAAAGTCAGGCTATTCCAGGCTTTCACACCTCGCCACCCATTGCCCTATCCCAGGCAAAGAGAAAGTTGTGAGCCTCACAAATTTTTACTCTCTGACATTTCAGAATTCTCTAGGATAAGGCTTATGGATGTGCTGCCATAAAGAAGTTTCAAGGCATCTTTCCCATTTTTCACATACCACTGGTGCCAGTCTAATATGTGTCCAAAAATGATTAAACAGAATGCCCCCATATGAGATTACTGGTTAATTTTATCACATTTTTTAAAGGAGGCTCAAAGTCTACACTAAAATAAAGTGGAACCATGGTATTCACAAAAAGCACCAATACCATGGCAAATGAAAGTCTGAGTACATGATTTGGATCACTGCTTCATCAAACCAAGACACTCTGCAGTGATAATGTGCTACTACAATTCAGTACTGGGCCCCAACAATAAAGCCAGGACTGTAATTACTATAATGACCTCCCACTGCTATTGTGTCTTTAATTAAGTCTTTATCAGTAGGCATTTGCCACTTAAACCTAACTCACTGTAACTACAGCAGTGTATCATCTACATTTTCACAAAAAATTACTGAATCATATTCCTATCACAAAGATGAAAGGGAATATTTTAGTTCAAGTGCCATTTACAGACAAGCTGCATAAAGAAAAATCAAGCTGTCCTTTAGCAGCACTTTGTGACAAGTGAAACTCAACGAAGAGATGCTGAGGGGTTTTGTGTATGTGTGTTTTGGCTTCTCCGGGTTTCTTTTTAGCACAACTCCACTTCCTGTCTACATAAACTATGGGGAAAGAATGACACCAAATTGATAACACACTTGATAACATAAAATTTCCTGAGGTGGAAAGGGCTGAGGCATTCATGTGAGGCCTGAGATGCTGAGTGAGTTGTCCCATGTCACACAATGGTGACTGAGCCGTGTCTGTAACTCACATCTTCCAGCTACATGCTCCTCCCACTCCACTGTGAGGCCGCCCAAGGAGCTGGAAAAGTCTGTTTTACTCAGCAAGGCACACTGGAAGTACCCTGGGCCTGAAAGAACCACATTCTAAGTTCAAGTTTCCAGTCATAATCACTTCCTTACAACAGCATTAAAACAAGTGATCAGATGGTTTTTTGGCAAAGCCCAGTCAAGTGGGCCAGACAACCCTCTGTCAGAAAAAGCTGCCCCAATTCAAGGCCTCATCGTAAGTGTTAGAGGTTTTAGCCAGGACCTTACCTTTGGAGCTTGCCTCTTGGTGAGGAAAACCCAAGCATACATTCTGGTCTTCACTTCTCTAAGGTTAGTTGATTCATTTAGGACTCATTGAGAACCCCCATCACAACCCCTAACCCCTTACTCCATTGTCCAACAAGTCTGAACCACAACAGCCCTTCACCAAGTGGCCAGGCCAATGGGGTCATTTTTCATACTTTCACACATCACCAAAAATCTTTTGTCTTTAAAACCTGCTCCTCCAAAAGACATAGATCCTTCCAGATTTGGGGAAGGGCACTCACACTTTGGGAGTACCGAGGGGACAGCAGAGCTTCCTCTGTGAAGAACCACCAGGGGAGGAGGAATTCAGGGGAGGAAGGCTGGGTGTCCCTGGTGTCTGAATGGCACCACTGCAGTAGAAGCTCAAGGACACACAGTGGCCCTGCAGCTCTTCTTTAGTTCAACAGACTTCTAGGCACCAGAGATGCTGGCAACGTTCTAATTTATTTGAGGGATTCTGACTCCAGCAGAGGAAACCTGATGCTGTCACTAATTGCCACCTTTTTCAGTGTCATCTTTGGCCACAACCTAGACACAGAAGAACTGAAAATGAGAACAAAACGCAGAGCAGGGAGGAAGCATGCTTGGGGCTGGAGGAAATTCTCTTTAGTTTTCTCCCACATATTTGCATCCACCGTAGAGCACCTCAAATTTTCCCACCTTGGCAGGGATGCCTGCTGCGAAGGCGAGACCCATCTTAAGTGTGGCCTCTGCTGTTGGCCTGCTTCTGTACAACACTGGCTGCATGGAGGCAGCCAAATCTACAAAGTCAGCAGAGGATTCTACCTTGGGATAAGAAATCCACATTATCCTCAGCCCTGAATTCAGCCACAATTTCAAAATGTTTCATCCATCTATGTTTCTACTTAATGAACAAAAGTAGCCTTCCAGCCTGTAATCTACACATTTCTGATGACATAAGTGATACCAGGAAGCTAGACTTACTAGACTTATGCTTTGAATACTTTTAGACATGGCTTCTTTCTACTCACTTATCTTTATTCTATAAAGGGCTCTTCTCCACTACAGATATGTCAGCGGATCTCTAAATAACCATGTCACTGGGGCCTGCAGGAGTCTCTTTGCTTTGCTTGTTCCTCCTCAGCTGACCACTGACCAGGTACTGTTGCTATGGGATGACCTTTCCTCGGGAACTGCACGTGGCCAGGATGCATTTTGGCCAGTGCCAGAGGGAAAGGGGGCTCTGAGCACTGTGAGTCTATGCTAATGAGGACCACTGCAGCTATCATCAGCCCATACCTCCTCATCTGCATCTGCTGCTCTCACAAGAAGCTTAGGCCGACGACTATTTCTGCTAATGCTTTCAGCTGCTACCTTTTCATCAGACAAAGGACTTACCCAAGTGATGAAAGACATAAGCTAAAATCCACTCTATGCCTCATCATACAAATACTTGGCTTTCATGGAGCCAAAACACCTTCTAGTGACTGACAGACACATTTCTATGTTCTTTACCACGCCCTGCTGTGGACATGTTAGGATGTTTCTCTGAGTAAATACCAAGATCCTCCCTGGAGGGCAAAAGAAATGTCAGAAGCACAGCCTCTATTAGACAACCTGAAATTATCATGTGCCTAAAAAATATATTTGCTAGAAAGAATCTCTCTTAGACATTACTTTCACCTAACCTAGAGGTAATTTTTATCCCCAAAACATGGAACTAAGCCCAAAGCACTTCATAAATATTTGCTGAATATAAATGAATGATACATGCAAAAATGAATAAATGAATTTTTTTCTAGAGACCTGATCTCCTTCTCATTTTCTTCTACCTCCTTATGTTGTCGATGACTCATAAGAAGCCATGTATTAATTTTGACATGAAAGAAGAAGGGATAAATGGAGAGGATAAGAGAAATAAATGAAGAGGATAAAAAAAAAGAAAAATAAGGATAGGAAAAATGAGATAAAGCTATGTGTAAAGTTAGTTTAGCATACCTGTTCTCTATCTTATCTGTGCATTAGAATCCCTAAGGATCTATAAAAAGTACTGATGTCTGAGTCCCACCTTCCAGAGATTCTGACTTAATTGGTATAGGCTGTGACCTGGCTATCATGACTTTTAAAGGGCCTCAGGTGATTCTACTATACAGCCAAGTTTGAGAAACACTGGATTACAATACAACTGCCTTAAAGGTCTGAATACTAGCTAGAGCAGAATGGCAATTTGGTTCTGAGCCTCCTAGTAGCCAAGGTGAAAAGAGGAGAACACAATTGCACAATCTAGTGTCCATAGAAGAAAATCAAACTATTTATTTAGAAATATGATTAATCATGAAACAGACCAAAAAGAGACTTGCTTTCATAAAAAAAAAAAAAAGAGAGAGACATGGAATGAAATAAGTAATATCTTCATGGGTGTCCCTACAGTGTTCAATTGACAAATATTTATTGAGCATCTATTAAGAGATCAACTCTGTCCCAGGCCCTGGAGACAAAGAGATTGACAATTGAAATTTTCTGTCTAATGGCAATTAAGGGCTATTATTATTGAATGCTCTTCTGTGCGAAATGCTTTACATCATTGCCTCATTTAATCCTTACAACCACCTGCGGAGGACATTTCATACCTGAAGGAAACAAAGGTTCAGTGAGGGTAACCACCTGGCCTAACATGGCATGTCCAGTAGGTGGCAAAGCTTCAAACACAGGAGTGTCTGACTGTGGAGTCCATGCTCTCAACCACTGTATTATATAGCTGAAAGTAAATACAATAATAAATTTCACAAGATTCTATCTTAAAATACTCTTTAATGTGAGATGACAGAGTCATTCTAATCACCATTCAGTTAAACAAAATTCTTAAAGAAGTTAGAACTCCGTGGTTCAAGCACTACTAAAATTACCGATGCTTTTATCCTTTCCCAACAAAGGCATTTCTACAAGCATACCAGCACACATGTGACATACAGGCCAGATCGTTCATTGTGACATTACAGGTATACCTCTCTTTTCTAAAGTTTTCTTTATGCCACTTTGCTTTTCTGAAAGACCTATATTAGTACCTGTTCCCACTAATCAAAAGGAAAAAATCCAAAGAGAATTCTCACTCTTATGAAAAAGAGGCAAAAAGCGTCTAGTGTTTATTTTTCAGGGAGCCGTTATAGAGGCAGAGACAGTGGCATCACCAAGCTCCTCCCCCGGGAACTGCACTCAGCATCTGAACATTAAACTGCCATAGCTTTGAGCTGTATCTGTGAGCATCTGTGCTTTATCTAAATTTACTTTGTGCATTTATTAGTAAGATGTTTCCAAAAGCAATTGCTTCTTCACTGTATACCATTTCAGTTTATGACAGGTTTCATACTCTACTTTCAGATCACAGGGAAAACCTGTATTTTTAATAGCAAAAGACTAGAAACAATGCAATCTTTCTGTGTACTGGTTGAATAAATGATGGTAAATACATTCCACAAAATACAATGCAACTGTAAAAAATGAGAAAGATTTCTATGTTCTGCTGTTAAAAATGAAAAAATAGCACACAGTTCAAAACAATGTATATAATAAGATAACTTTGAATAAGAAAGAGGAAAATAATTGCATATTTATATTTGCTTATATTTCCATTAAAAGAATAATAAAATTTAATAACAATGGTTACCTACAACTATCAGAGAAGAGGCAAGCAAGATGGATAAAGACAGAGAGAACAAATTCCAAGCACCTTGTGCAAAATGCTTTACATCATTTATTTAAATTTTTTTCAAACTTATAAAGTATTACCCATTAAAAAAGAGAAATAACAAAAAAGACAACTGTGTGAGGGCTGAAGTCCCTTCACTCGTAAGTGGTAGAGGTAGAATTTGAATCTAAGTCTATCTGCTCCCAAGTCCATATTCCTGCCTTCACCAAAACTCAAGCAAGTCACCTGCTGGTAGCCAGCCGGCAGGACTAAACTAGAGACATAAGGCCCTGCTCCCACTCTCAGATCTCCCCTATAGTGGTTCAGCACCTGGGAATTCCAAAGCACCAATTCATTTGGGTTTGTTGGATTTTTTTAATCTCCATCGAAGAATCAGACAGTAATAACAAGTCAGAGCGGGAAGCCATCTGCAAAGAAAGTAGCCCCAGCAAACACAAGTTGAGTAAGTTTAAATTTACAGCCTTTAGTAATCCAAGCATTAGAGCTCATTTGTTTAGGGTGAGTTGTGTGCTATAAGCCCTCCAAGTAACAAATAACAGTGTATTCCAAATACATTACACCTGTAGGCCTGGTTTATGGCCACGCCTTGCCTTACATTAAGGAAAGGGTTTCTTCTACTAATATACAACAAGGGGGCTATTCTACAATGAATAGAAATTTCAAACAAAATCTAGAACTTTATAGCCTGTCTACACTGGTTTGCAATGACATGTCCTGAAAAAAAAGGAATAAAAGGTAATTTTCTACCCTCAACTTTTTTCAAGTTTGAAATCATCCCAAAGCTTCCTGAGAAGACATTTAAAAGAATCATTTTCAACATCTCAAGCACAGATCATAGAGCTGTCCTGAGAAGATACAACTGATTCGAACGTATGTGTAATTCCCAGGTTGCCCCCACATTAGAGGAGCATTAGAGAGGTAATGAGTGGTGCCATTGGCCTTGACAGATTAGAGTGTCTTCCCAAGACCTTGCTCTCTGCTTTATAGTGGATATGCCTAAGCTTAACTGGTCTCCCTCTTCTTAGAAAAAATGGATTGATGTCCCTTCTCTCTCCTGAACCCAGGCCATCCACATTTGCTTTGCTTCCAAGAATAAAGTGCATGGCCTGAGGTCTGTGGTTTTCTCAGATCTGAATAGGGAAAAATATTTATTCTAGGTAGAATTAATGTTATAAAAGGGATCCAGATTGACAATACATTGAATTTAAAATTTGAATATGTAGGTAGAGCCAAGGTCTGTTTTATGCAAGATTATTAAATGAGAGACTATCATCGGTATTCTTTAAGTTTCCTCTTTCTGGACCCATTCTCCCTTCTTTAACTAACCTAATAATACCTACTTAGTTCAGTTACAACTTGGGGACCTACTATGTGCTGCTTAAATGGTGTTAGAAATATGATGGGAGCTATAGTAAGAGAGCAGACTCCTCGAACAATTATTCCAACAAGGTACAGTAAATGCAACATTCATGTTGTTCAGAATGAACAAGGAGAGCACAGAAGATGGGTTCTGGGAGATTAGAGAAGGCTTCCTAGAAGAGGTGATATTTAAGCTAAATTTTGAAGGTTCTATAGGAGTTAGCCAAGCACTAGATTCAAGTTTAAGCATCTGCACTTCAGAATGCCACCATTACCAGGTAGCTTTATGTACCAGTTACCAGTCCCATCAATTTATCCTCTCCTGTAAACTTACCAGTCATTTTCTCAGAACCAGCTTTCTGCTAGTACCCAAGTATTAAAATGATTTGAGGTAAATTGTTCTCAATTTTTTAAATGATTTAAGGTAAATTGTTTTACCATTCCCAAATAGCACTTACATATTTTTTAAAAGCTCTTAATTCCCTAATCTACTCAGCCTGGAGTTTCTGTTGCCTAGGAAACTTTCCAGCACACCTTCATTCCCACCCTTAGATTATGGCCTATATAACAAATACTATGGTGGAATGCATTTAAATGGACTGAAACCACAGTCACTTTAAAAAGGGGCTTTATGAAGACCAATCCCCTGGTGTTTTTTTTTCTCCCTGTCTCCCACTGCCCACATTTCAAAAGCTTCCCTTATGCACAAGTCTCCCTTTTGACCTCAAAAATGATTCACGCCTGGACCAAAACCAAAAGCATTGTGCAGGAGGAGGCAGAGCCTAATCTGGAAACCCTTTGCTCCACAGCCCTCCGGCCACACCCTACAGTAGCCCTCCCTCCCCCAGTGTGTAATAACAAAAGCTGATTGTTCATAACTGCCCTTGTCACATGGGGCACTGTGTCAAACACTTTGCCTGCATCAGACCATTTCATTCCCACATCAACTCTGTGAGGCAGGTACTGCCATTAACCTCCACTGAAGAACCAAACAACCAGGTAATTTGTTCAAGGGCACAGTTAGCCAAGGGTGGGTACAAGATTCCGACATAGGGAGTCTGACTCTTGAGCCCATGCAACAGCTACATCTTGAGCACTTACAGTGATGAAGAGTGAACCTCTGGGGCCCCAGACTGGTTTGACCATCAGCTTCGCCACTTACTTAGTTGAATGACAACAGGCAAGTTACTCAGCCTCTCCAAGCCTCAGTTTTCCTCATCTGTAAAATGCGACTAATAACAGAACCTAACTCGTAGGTTTGTGGGGAGTGATACTGTCCTGCATGTAAAGCATTTGTCATGAGACCCAGCATTTTGGGGATGTTCAGAAAAGCTAGCTATTGCTATTATTGCATATTTATAAGCCTATGTATCCCTTCCCCCAATGTCATCAATGGCAAGGGTCAAGATTATTGGTATCTTTCTTCTCAGGTGCCCCAAAGGGTGTCTACCATGTAGCAGACACTTGGCAAATGTTTGTTGAATGGATGGTTCAACAACACTATTTTTCTCTGCTAGTTCAAATGATTGAGTAAAAGCCTCCTCTGTTTTGACACACAATAGCTTCTTCTTGCTAAACTCTATTCCTTAACATTCAGGAATAAATTATTAAGTGTCTAAAGAGAGCATTCTCGAATTCTTAAATTTTGTTAAATTCTTAAATTTAAATTCTTAAAGTTGTTAAATTCTTAAATTTAAATTCTTAAAGTTGTATGATTTTCTTCCCCCTGTGGAAAACGAGAGAAAGTCAACCTCTCTTCATTCTCCCGAAACTTCTTGGGTTCTTGCATTTCAGGAAGTCCTCACTTTCACTAATGAAAGGATGAAAACTTACAAAATAAAAAATGCTCAGGTCAGGAAAGGGAGTGGATTCCTTTTATCTTTACAGTTTCTTAAAATGTTAATAATCCTGCAACCTTCATTTTCTCCTAGAGAAATTCAGGAAAACTTTAGCTCACATGAAATATTTTAGGAGCGTATTCCTTTTGTAAAGTGAAGCATACTCTCATTGAACAAAGGTAGTTACTCAAAAACACTTGTGATATTGTCCTTCCACAGAGCCTACATGCGCTGTTCCTCCAGATGAAGGGCACATGCCTCGTACACTACACTCTAAGCACTGTTCTGGTCAATATCACTTGCCTGACACTGAAATCTCCCTGCCACCCCTCCCTATTGCTAGCCCACCAAGCTAGTCCCGAACATTCAGCAAACTTTCTGCTTAGTCAGTGTATTATTTTCCTGGGGCTGCTGTAACAAAGTACCACAGACTGGGTGACTTAAAACAACAGAATTTTATTCTCGCGAAGTTCTGGAGACTATAAGTCCAAAGTCAAGGCGTGAGCAGGGCCATGTTCCTTCTAAGGGCTCTAAGAAAGAATCCTTCCTTTGCTTCTTCTACCTTCTGATGGTTAGCAGCAATCCCTGTTGCTCCTTGACTTGTAGAAACATCACTCATGCCAATTTCTGCCTGTTTTCACATGGCCTGATTCTCTGTATGTCTATATCTCTTGTACAAATTTCTCCGCTCATATAAAGACTCACCCTAAATCCAGTATAACCTCATCTTAACTTAAGTTTATCTGAAATGACCCTATTTCTATATAAGGTCATATTCACAGGTTCCAGGTAGACATAAATTGGGGGACACTATTCTATCCAGGAAGGGAAGAGATCAGTGTGAACAGAGAGACTCAGCAGCTACCTAGGGTATGACTTGAAAGGTTTTAGGATGAAAAGCCTCCTTCTTGTCCATAAAAAAATAAAAGTTAAAGTGCCCATATTCCACCATGAGAGTTTTCTTTTATTCTCAATGCCTTTCTAGTACCAAGTATAATAAAAGTAAAACCTGTAATATTGCAAACACTGTCTGGAGGAACAACATTCATAAATCATTATCATCTCACACTCAAGGTTATGGTGGAATGGAGCCCGGGGTCCATGACTTGAATGAAGGGAGCAGGTGGCACAGGAGACCTCTTTATGGAGGAGACCACAGCCTTAGTGTCCACTTTGGGAAAACCACCATGTCCCAGGGAGCCTGGAGCTCTATAGATCAGCCACCAGAGACCAGGCTTCACGAAGGAACAAGGAGTAGAGGTCATAGTCAGACTAATTCACATTTATTGAGCACCTACTATATGCCGGGAACCATGCTTGGCGCTTCCACACACATGACCTCATTCAGTCCTTATGACAACCTCATCATGAAGAACACTTTGTCTCCCAATTCACAGAAAAGAAAACAAAGACTCTGGGGAGTTAGGTAGCTTGGAAAGTTTGGGGAATATGCATTATTGACTGAGTTCAAACCCAGGAACTGACATCTTCTGCCATCTCACAGAGTAGAGAAGAGGCAATGAATTTAAGATTTCAAGCCTCACTTCTGCTGTGACAGGTTCAGCTTGACACTCTCCTGCTGTACATTAGGGTTTGCTCTTCTTCTGCTTTTAAATTGGTAGCTGTTTTATACTGCGTTTCTAATGTGTCTCTGTATACCTTGGAGAGAGAGAGAAAGAGAATATATGGGTCAATATAAGCAGACTCTTAAAAGCTTATACTTTATCATTGTAATAATCATAATATATTTTACTTTACAGCCTCTCATAACTGAAGCCTCTGGGCCCCCTAACAAAAATAGCTAAAAGAAAAAAGGAAATTATATTAAACAAAGGAAATACGACTATAAAACCCCAATAGCCAGAGAGCTAAATGAACAACATAAAATCTCCAAACAACAAAACTACAATGAAACCAAAGGGGGAAAGAAACCTTTCACGAGCTTTACCCTAAAGGATTCCACACTGTGAGATCACATCTGTTTAAAGCACCATAATTTATCGATGTGACATCAAACCAGAAACCAGCCATTGTAAACCTTTCCCGCAGAAACTCTCAGAAAACTAACCAGGTGGTCGATGGGGGGTTCTGTAGCACGTAGCCAGGGCAACAATGGCTTTAAAAATTTTATGTTCAAATACATCTATGTGAAATTCAAAATCTTGGTACTGAGATGCAAAAATTAGTTCATTTCGTGGGTAAGTAGAATTTGCAAACAGGACTTTTCTTAACAATTTTTTTTTTCGCAGATAGTTCATCCATTAGCACTCACAAATGGCTTCTCAAACTGCTGCATTCAATGGACTGTTTTCAACAATGAAACTTCTTTAGAATTAGCCACTGAGTCTCAAATACTATGAAAGTCTTTGGGGGAGGATAAGGGCTCTTTCATTTATAAAGTGACTGAGTTACTGAGCCTGTCCCCGCATTCTGATATTGCAGCCATTTTGAAAACAGAAACTCCTGTCAACCCACGAAACCACCACAAACATTTGTTTAGGAACCACTGTGATCACCATATTCATGTTTGTGGAGCAAATTCCCCCCAAGCAATTGCTTCCCACGTCCCTCCTACAGACTTTCCCATTGAGCATGAGAAGTAAACCTGCTGGGGAAAAGTCTTTAAAATATTTGCAGGATTAGAATAGCCCAAAGGTTTACAAAACTATTTGGTTGGCAAAATAAAATAAAATATGAAAATGCCTAAGACACTTCGTACCTCTCTGAACAATGTTTTTTAATATATGTGTTCATCCCAGAGTACTTTCTAGGTTGACATAAATCTGGCCTCTCAAATCAGGACACTCATATCAGAAATATGGACCTAGAGACAAATATAACTGCAAGAGTAAAGCAGGTAAGAGAGAAGTATAGAGAGAAGAGAGAGAAGGTGGCACTGTTGGGAGAACCTGATGATACAGAAGGATCTATATATGTTGGGGAATCAGCCCAGCCTGGGTTCTCACACACTCTAGATCTTAGTAGCCAGGTGACCTTGGATAAGTCACTTAACTTCTCTGGGCTTCCCTTTTCTCATCTATAAAATGAAGAGAAACTGCTAAATAAAATCTGCTCTTTTTATTTTATGGAAGCCCTTAATATTTTTCAAAAGGATAACCCAGGTCTCCTAGGGACCTCGACCTGGCTAGAGTTCACATGCACTATTCAGTTTAATGAGCAAGCTGTGGAATGATACATACAGGGTGAAACCATTCATGTTTGGAAAAATAAGCCACCAAAATAACACTGGGTGATTTCTACAGGCCCATAGACATATAGGTGAGAGCACAGAAAAATAGAAGCTAATGACTCCAGGCAAGGCATGAAGCTGATCGCTTCTTGGAGCAGGCCTGGATTGGGACAGGATAAATAAATGTGGATCTTAATACTTAAATATTTCAGAACAGACTGTATGTATATACTGCTTATATATGAGGGAAAAAAAGAAAAGAAAAAAAAAACCTTGTATTTTATGTGACCAAGTAAAACTACCTTGTTAGCTTTAGGGAATATAATAATTCTAAAAGAGTCTCTATCATTCAATAAATAAGAGCCAGTGTTAAGATAAGGCTAAACCTTGGAGGACTTAAGTTCTAATTGGATCAATGTTAAGTATGATTTCCCTTACTGAGCTGAAATTTTCATAAATGGGTTGAAAATGTACTTGGAAATGGACTCTGTGAGGCACTGATGTGTAAAGAGGAATTGCACCTGAGACTGGGGAAGTTCTGTGATGAGCTGAAAACCTGGATGGGTTCTTGTGCCTCAACATGTCAACTGACTCTTACTTAGATTGGGGGCACGAGCCTTTGCCTTTCACCATGTACCTGCCAGGTGTGAAATATGCACACACATTAGCACCCAAAATCAGTTCTGGGGACTCTAATATGGTTGATAATACCCCATCACGTTAATCAAGACACAGAGTTTTTGTTTCCTATTGCTTGAGACTACACAGGTAGACTGATGTTGACATGAAGGAGTTCAGTCTTGCTCTTTGGCATTGTTCAATTTAAACATAAAGAGCCTTTCTGGGCCTTCCTGCAAAGATGTTTTCTTCTTGCACACACCAGAGGTAAAGGTGGCCCTAGCACACAAAGAGAAGAGAAAATGAAATGATCTCTCACAACCTGTGAATATCTGGTGACTGAAGTGTACCTCTCAACTTCAGATGTAGTTTAGGAATCAAAGCAAAATTTTATTTCCAAGTGGGTTACTCATATCGTCAACTGACTCTTACTTAGATCGGCCAAGCAAAGTGGAAAGATGACTGGGGAGATCACAGGAATTTGCACCTAAATGATTGCAATATTTTCTTTCATGAACAACTTTAAGAAAAACATTCGACCACACAAACAAAACAGGAAATAATACAGGCTCAATGCCCATGTTTAGTGAAGGGAAGAAGAAAGGCTATCAATCCCTAAAATGCAAGAATAACAGGAGGAAGGAAAAATTTCCCGTCTTTGTTCAGTCCATTTTGTACAAGTCAGATCCCGGGTAAAGCCTTCTACTGAGAGGAAGTGCTAACAGGTGGATAGAAGACTTGGTGGCCTCTGTAGCTGTCGGTTCCTTGTTCTAGGAGTAAAGCTCCACACATACAGCTTATTTAAAAAAAAAAAATAGGAATTTGAACCAAATTAAATATCAACTCACTGGGGGGAAAATTTATGTTGCAATTTTTTTGACTGTATAATTTAAAAAATGGAGTCAGTTTCTATTCAATCTAGTAAGCATTCCTCAAAAAAGTTTGAGTCAACTTATGTGTTAGTGAGCGTGTGTGTGTGTGTTTTTAATCAACATTTGGGTTTAGCAAATTGGTAGAGGCTTTGCCTGTTTTTTTGTTTGTTTTTTGTTTGGGTTTTTTTTTTTTTTTTTTTGGTGTATGGCTCAGTTCCAGATCTGTTTTTAAGCATCAACCTACTGAAGGATTATTATTTTTAGAATTCGTATTCCTTCTTAATCCCCGAATCCATTCAGGGAAATGTCCCAGATTGTCAACCCAACATGAGAAAACCTCAATGAAGCAGCAAGCGAAAAAGACAAAACAGGAGACAAATAACCATAGGATATATTGTTCAGCTTTTGTTGAGCTTGAAATGTGCCAAGTTGGAAATAGGGGAGGGAGGTTTGTGATATTCCACTGGAACATATTGTCACTGTTATAACCAGCCCACGTTCACCGGAGCTGCCAATTATTCCCCAGCCACCATTTTTTTCCTTTAGATTGATCTGCTGCTTGAGGCTGTTTCACACCCATGACTCTGAAGCTTCCCTAGTGGCATGTTGGCTAATTAAGAGCAAAATCCATCTCTTGATGATATAATGCTGCCACTGAAAAGGAATTCTACATTTTTTTAAATTCTTAATCAGGCTGGAAGAAGCAGTATTCTAACACTGTATGAAGCATAGGAAAAAGGTCTATAGCTAGCAATTAGCAATGATGAAAAGGACAGCGATTTAAAGCATGTTGCGGTGACATTTTTATCAAATTAAATGAGTTTGCTAGGCCCACCAGCTGCATATGCTTATTGTCATTTACTGTTTGGACAGCAACACATCAGCCACTGAGTATCAGGAGGTGCTGAATTTAATAAGTCATTTTGACACTGGTGTGAAACGAGCAGATCAGCATTCTGAGGAATGTGTTCACACTCTGAACAGACAGGCAGACATTCTAAGCATGCAAGGTGACACCAATCAACAGGAAGAAATGATGAAAGCCAGGCTAGGAAGCAGGCAGGAGTGGTGGCAACAGTGGCAGCTACAGAGATACACCACTGTGAGAAAAGAAAAAGATACATACAATTGCACGCGCGCGCACACACACACACACACACACACACACATGCACGCACGTGCGCACACACACACACGTATGTACACCCCAAAGCTGCTATTTCTTGGTTTAGCTGGACAGAAGAAAACACTTTTCGGAAACAATGCAATGTGTACCCATCCTAGACACTGTAAATTTTCATGTATAATTTAAAAACCTACACAATTACCCTATAACAACTACTGGAATTAGCCAATAAATGTTCAAAAAAAACTTTTGGCCCCCTTATGTTTGAAACATAGCGTCCCATTCAAAAGAAACAAACAAAAAATTCCTTTGCATTCTGAGAAAACAAGTTTTGGTTTATCCTTTCTGCCTAACACATTTGCTCTAAACTGATTGCCCTCCTAGGGTAGGAAGAGGTAGTGTTACTTGGTTTTGATTTATGGTGAGGTGAGGGTAGATGTTGCTTTCAAAACCCTTGTTTGAAATATGAGATGTGGAATGACATTCTGATAATCCCAGGAGCTATTTATGTCGAGGGAGAGATCTGATACCAATGTCTTAACCATGTACCTGGCATCAGAGTTAAAACACACCAGAAAGCCAATTGCCAATTACCTCTTAAAACACGCAGGTGTAATTTACAGCCTAAAAAGGTGATTGGCAATTAGTTCACGGCCTCAGAAGTTTCTAATGCCATCTAGTGAAAATGGTAAATTTGATCACTTGTGCATGAAAAGGAAGCCTTAAATCCCAGCTAATACGTCATTATGCTGCCTCATATTCAGAAAACTCAACACCAGAGTCCTATCTCAACTATATCTCAAAAAATTTCTTTGCTGTGGTGCTTATATAAAACTAGAATGTGCCTTAGAAAATGAGGCTTGCCCAGAATATCCTTGGATGCCTGGCCACAGCAAACGAAGTCATCATTATCACCACCTCACACCACCGCCATGCTAATAAGATCATTTTCCTCATTGCTGTCATCTCTCTTAACTTATAAACTCTAGAATCTAGAGAAGGACTATTAGATAGATTTTTTTATTATTATTTTGCAAGCCTGGTAGTTTCAGTAAAATATAAAATATCTTTTGAAGTTCAGTCATGAGCCACTTAACAACAGGGATACATTCTGAGAAATGCATTGTTAGGTGATTTTGTCATTGTGTGAACATTGTAGAGTGTATTTACACAAACCTAAATGGTATAGCCTGCTACACACCTAGGCTCTATGGTATAGCTTATTACTCCTAGGCTACAAACTTGCACGGCATGTTCATGTATAAAACAACACAAGATTAAATCAAGCACAAGAGAAAATAATGCAATCAAGAGACGTGATAAACACCAGCTGTATGAAGCTACTGCCTACATAACACAGCATACTGTTTTACAGCAAACTTTTATAAGTAGAAAAAATACACTAATATAATGGTAAAAAGTATAGTATAGTAAATACATAAACCAACAACATAGTCATTTATTTTCATTAAGTATTATGTACTGTTCATAATTGAATGTGCTATACTTTAATAGGGCTGACTGGCAGCTCAGGAGGTTTGTTTACACCAGCATCACCACAAACACTCAGGTGTTGCATTACATTACGATAATGCTAAGATGTCTATGATGTCACCAGGTGACAGGAATTTTTCAGCTCCATTATAATCTTATGGGACCACTGTCAAGTATGCAGTCTTGTTGTTAACAAAATACCTTTATGTAGCACATGGCTGTAAATGTTCTACTGATTGTATCCTAAAAAATAGTACAAAAGGAACTAAATACATTTTGCTAGTTTAATCCTAGATGCTGTTCAATTTTCAGTGACCTCTTCATAGATTTTCCTCCAGTGGCATTCTATAGTGAAATTCTGAGCAAGAAAAATAGCATTGGGGATTTTGTGCTTCCTTTCAAGATAGTCACCAGGCAAATTTAGCCATGGGGCTATGATGCAGGAATTAAAAGGTGCCTCACATAATTATAAAAACAAAATAGGCAATTTTTAAGATGCATTAGGTAAATAGTCTACAGCCTACATATGTCACTTTTCCTCTGTGTCACCTCTAAAAGACAGTACTCTCCAGGAGCCTGGTTATGATCAAAGAAATCACTGAAACTCTGAATTCTAGTGTAAATTAATGTAAAACCCAAAGCTACTCATTTCACTTTTCCCTTTTTCAGTTTCCTTACCCACCAAATAAGGTCAACCCAAAAGCCCTTTCTTTTTGAAAACCATGGTGAAAGAAAGAAAGAAAGAAAGAAAGAAAGAAAGAAAGAAAGAAAGAAAGAAAGAAAGAAAGAAAGAAAGAAAGAAAGAAAGAAAGAAAGAAAGAAAGAA